>VZRL01004627.1:1660483-1721011 GCA_013397895.1 Origma solitaria
TGCCCTGGTCCTGCTGGCCACACTATTGCTGACACAGGCCAGGTGCCATCAGCCTTCTTGGCCACCTGGGCACACACTGGCTCATGTTCAATCACCATCAACCAACACTCCCAGGTCCTTTCCCACGAGGCAGCTTTCCAGGCACTCTGCTCCAGCCCACAGCAGAGCCGGGAGTTGTTCTCACCCAACTGCAGGACCCAACACTTGTTGAACCTCATAAAACTGGCCTTGGTCCCTCAATCCAGTCTGTCCAGATCCTATTGTAAAGCCTTCCTGCCCTCCAGCAAATCAGTAACTCCAGTGGTGACCAGATGCCAGCTGGATATAATTCCATTTACTACCACTCTTCAGGCTCAGCCATCCAACCAGCTTTGCCCAGCAAAGAACACACCCATCCAAGCCAAGAGCTGACAGTTTCTCCAGGAAAAGGTTGTGGCAAACTCTGTCAAAGGCTTTACTAAAGTCCGTGTAGGCAACACCCACAGCCTTTCCCTCATTCACTAAGAGGGTCACTTCACCACGGAATGAGATGAACTGGGTCAAGCAGGACCTGCCTTTCATGAACCTGTGGGCCACAATTAGTCCCCCGATTGTCCTGTAGGTGCTGCATGATGTTGTGCAAGATGAGCTGCTCCATGACCTTCCTTGGCACTGAGGTGAGGCTGACAGGCCTCCAGTTCCCTGGATCCTCCTTCCAACCCATCTGGGTAGATGGGCTTCACATTTTCTGACCTCCAGTCAGCTGTGACCCACCCCTCCCAGCTACCCAGGACTGCTGGTAAATGATGGAAAGTGCCTCAGTGAGCACTTTCACCAGCCCGCCTCAGCTGGATCCCATCCAGCCCCACAGACCTGTGTGTGTCTCAGTGGTGTAGCAGGTCACTGGCCATATCTCCTTGGATTATGGGGGCTCCCATCATCTGATCCCCATCTGCTCCCCATCCTTGTCTTCCAGCTCAAGGGCCTGGGTACCCAAGAACAACTGGCCTTACTACTAAAGACTGAGGCAAAGATGGCATTGAGTACTTCATCCCTTTCCTCATTCTTTGTCACTATGTTTCCCTCTGCATCCAATAGGGAATGGAGGTTTTCCTTAGCCTTCTTTTCGTTCCTGATGTGTTATAGAGTGTGGATTCCTCTGTAAAGGTATCACTGAGAAGCTTCCTCCTATTACTGTGATGACTACTAAAACTGAAAGAAATGTCACCTTGCAGGGCATTTGATCCCAAAAATCAAGCAGCACATTTGAGTAAGAATGCATAGGAACAAATTCTATCTACAAATACACAGAAAATGAACATGTGTTCTCTCTGAGAAAAAAAAATTATATAGAAAACTTATTGAAATTAAATAGATAATAAATTATGTGAATTATGAGTATAATCTCAAAAAAATCTGACAGTCTGTAAAAAAACCACTGTGACCAAGGTGTCTGCAATTTCTACAGTGGTTGAGAGAATTCTGCCCTTCTTGCTGTTCATGCTCTTCCATGTAAACTCACCAATAACTGCCCTTTATTTGTCCTCAATGAGTTCAAACTTCACAATTTCTAGGATCTGTCATTTTGAGCCTACATCTGTTGTTAGGTGTAATTTACACAGTTAGAGGTGTTTTTATTTTTCTTAGGAGCCGAGAGGACATTTTTTGTGAAGTCAAAATAGTAACTCCCCTCCAAAGATAATTTCCTCCCCTCACCATTTGAGTAAGAGAGGCTCATAGGCAACTTCCTTAGGCATCACATCTGGGTCAAGTCACACTTACCTTCTTCTTCCTATTTTTAAGTTTAAAAAAATCTCATAAAGAGGAATGGAATGAGGAGGAAGCCTTTAACAAAAACACTAGACAATATTCCCAGTGTGCATGCAAATGCTTTCCCTAAGATTACGAGCCAAATCCTTACTGTGTGGCAAATATTAGCACTCCACTGACTTAAGTAGGTCAGTTCACATGAGAAAGATTAGCAAAACTCTGCTCTAAATTTGTAGCACAATGCAAATTTGTGAGCCAACATTTGCAGATAACTAGCTGTGCCATTTTAAAATGCTACTTATTATCAATCCCACCTATAACCTACATAATTGGATCTGGTCAAATACCCAGGGAGAAGGTGGTGAGGAAGGAAGCTTTAATCAAAAATATATTGGTTATTTGGACTTTCATAGTAGTTCACAATCCTACTCATAAAACAACCCTCTAATTGAGCGGAATACAGTACTAACAGAGAAATAAAAGAGTGTCCTATCTTAAAGAATTTATAAGTAAACGATAAAATAGAAGAGCTACATACAGATCAGAAGCGACATTTAAGTAAACAGTGAGTCAATAATGAGGATGGAGTCCTGGTTTAGAGCTTTCTTCAAAAGAAGGTCATTAGAGACTGTGGAGAGCAGCAATAAACTGGATTCAAGAGGTTGAAAAATAACTGCATAACAAGAATAAAACGAGCTTAGACATAAATGGAGAACTGGCTAGCAGGTCAAGGAGGAAAGTAAAAGACAAGAGCAGGCATGATACAAATGCCAATACAGACTGTGAGTGTCAGTAAAGGAAGAGTTAAAAGGAGCATAACACACAAAGAAATGGATCTGTGCCAGGAGGAGAAAAATCTCATAGGACAGGAGGAGGAAATATTTAAAGAGAGGAATAAATATACATTTCCCTTTATCAGAGTTTTGGGGAGAAGAATTGGAGAAAAGGGAAAGTAGAAGGGAAAAACAAAACAAAAAAACAGTCAACCAAACAAACAAACAAACAAAAAAAAAAAGCCCAGAAATGTAAGCCAGAGGTAGCCAGTACCATGAGGAACGAATCAAAAACTCGTTATGATACAAATGGAATTCAGAATGTAAGGTTTGGTAACAGTGTAGTCTAACAGTAAGGAATTGAAGAAGATGAAAACAAATCTTTGGCTGAATGACTGTTGATCATATTTGCTCATCGCATTTTCAGCAGGAAGCTCTGCAGCAGAATAGCAGGAGGAATTAGGCATTAGAAGGCAATTTGTCCTGAAGGTTACTGCGTAATCTTATTTATAAACACTTGTTGAATACATGGCCATCCTGTTTTGCTCCAGCAGAGCTTTTATGTTCTTCTCTTAAACACTTTTTCCTAAAGAGTCTCTGTTTAGCTTTGTCAGAGACTAAGAGACACAACTTTTAATAATTGAAACTCTCAATATCTAAAGCAGAACATCATCAGGTACTCCAAGTCTCCATTTTACTACCCCTGAATTCATCACTCCATCTGAATTAGAATAACTAAGCTTGAGCTGCAATTGAAAGAAATAGTAGCAGAATACTTAAATATTGTCTAACTAAACTTTTCATATACAGATCATTATGCACTTCATTTAGTAAAATATAATGACTTTAAGTGAAATGAAATTGAATTTTGAAGTGGCACAGAACTTCAATTATTTTTAAAGAAGAAGAAATTTAAAGCACTGTGATGGTAAAAAGAAATCCTTAGAAATTGCACAAATTTCACCAAAAGAAGAGTATCTTAAAATATTACCTTAATTTAATGTTTGTGACATCAGAGGAGGTTTTAAGAGCTTTGACAGCATTTGCTTCTAACCATATCCTAACATCTGCAAACTGTGTGAAACAGTGCGAAGTTTCTCATGTTCAAATGAAACAAGGTGACACAACAATTAGTCAGCTGCAGAAAAAATACAACAAAATATTTAGCTAACCCTTGACAATTATAGCTCATTGCATCTGAATTTGTTCACCAACAAAAAATATTTATAAGCCAGATGTTCTCTCCCTTTTTGCATATGTGCAGAGATGTAGAATGCTCTGCTGCTGACTTCTGCAGTTAGGCCATAAGCAAATTAGTTTTGCCGTTCATTTTTTTATTCATAATGTCCCCGAAAATACGATTATATAGCACAGTCATGCTTCTGTTCAAAATGCTGGAGCTTTCATGTAAAAGGACAAAGCAACAAGGAATGTGACAAAAAGCTACTGCCCTAGTCTTCCTGCAGCTCTACTCAGCTTGACAGAGAAGGGACTCAGCTCTCAGCCAGGTATAAGAAAATTCACTCCCTTGAGTTGGTGTAGCTTTCCTTCTCACTATTTGAAAATGCTAACTTTAAAAAAGTAGCTTTCTCTGCTACCTCTCCTTTCTTAGTACTGCTGTCCAGAATGAACATTCACTCTGGATTGTGCCCTCCCCTATACCTGAGACCAGATCTGCACTGCAAATTGCAGCAGCTAATGTTAACCCAAGCTAGCCCTGAACAAGTTAGAGCTTAGAAACAGTTCAGCCCCGATGGCTGAGGGCAGAGCATGAGCTCTGTGCCTTGGAGGGAATTTACCCCACATGTGATTAAGGTAGCAACGTTACAAACATCTTTCCATCATTGCTTATTTTGAAGTCATTGAAGTACAGCTTATTACATGATGCCCGCTTGAAAAGGAATTAAGCTAATTGCTTTGTGATATTAATGACTGTATCGTAAATTACTCTGGTAAGAGTTTGCCTTAAAAATACATTCTGCATTGCCATACATTTCTGAAGTCCTTTTTTGTATTTGTTTAATAGCCACTATAACATAATGTACAGCACTACCATGTAGTTCCTTTCCTGATTATTTCTGACAGCTAAACAAAAGCAAATAGATGCTGCCAAAAGATAACATAAAAAGCAATAGAAGAAAAATTATATCAATCATAGCTCTCAAGTAAAAATTAATTTTGTCTTATTCTAACACCTCAAAAGTAATAATTTAGAATCTTTACATTTATAGCACTTAATTCATATTTCACTACGCAGTCTTCAGTTATTTAATATTTAATATTTAAAATTATGATGCAGCCCAACAATTTTGAAAAAACTAATGGCTGCTATCACAATTGGAAAAATATGTCATTATTCAGAAAGGGGAAGTTTCTTCAACACATTACCTTTTGCTATGCTAAATCTAAAAATAAACCTGCCCTGAAGAAGTAATTTATTTTTAGCCTACATATTCCAGACACAGAGTGAAACTAATGCCTCCCAGCAGCTGGTGATTCTGAAAGGCAAGCAATTAAAAGTTATCATCGAGTAATTTAAATTACAGAAGCCAACTTCCGTCAATGTCTTTCACCCTCCCTGTTCAGGTGAATGTTGCATAAGGATCCTGGGCTGAGCCAGTGCCACTTTAAGGTTTGCAGAAAGCCAGAGCATGAGATGAACTGAATACACACCACACTCACAGGTTTTCACAGAGGAGCCAGCAGTTTTGCTCCTATTTTTCTGTGATGTGCTGATGAGAATGGTGAAACTAATCAATATGAAGAGCTCTGGGCCTGATTTAATGATTTCTACTAACTGAGAGAATGCAGCCAGGATATTTGGACATAAGAGCTCCTGCAAGAAATTTCCCTGAAGCAGAACAGATGCCCTGAGCTATGACTCCTGTGCCCCCCGGATGCCTCTCTGTGATCCAAGTTCCTCTCTAGGGCCACTGCATCAGCCTGGCTGGAATGGAGGTTTCCCATCCTGTGACCTCTCTGTGCTCCATAACGATGTGCTAATCCAGTCTGGCACACTGGGCACTGCTTTCAGGCGTTCCCTATGAAGAAAGGAAGAATTTGGAAACATAAACAGTTCCCTATCGACTGGCCTGAATCTGGTCAGGGCAAGCCTGAAGGCAAAGAGCTGGAACTGCATTAGAAACAGCAACTGCATCTTTGCCTGGTCCTTTTGTGATTTAAATCACATCTAAAACAAGCCCTGCAACCAATCAGCTAGTGAGCTCAAGGAAACAGGTAACAAGAGCATGAACAAATTCCAGGAGTGAGTTCTGCACACTCTAGGGGCAAGTTTTATTTTGGCAAATTTCATAATACTGTCACAGATTTCAGCAGGATCTAGGTTTAGCAAGAGATGGAAAGTAAGGCTGCAAAATCATAGGGGAAGGAGAAGCAGAAAGAACAGATAAGATGCCAAAAGGAGATGCTGGAAGTTTTCCCAGAACTTACTTATTTGGAGGCTAAGCCTATTCAATGGCTCCAGCAGGAATGGGAAGAGTGGTCTAAGGGAAAGAGCACAGGATGAAGAATAAAAGACCAACCGCTAATGCAATCTGTGAGGCTTTAGCCACATCATTTATCTTCCTTATTCTTTTTCACTCTTCCACTGCCTTGCCTATTTAAACCAAAAATTACAAGAGCATAAACACTGTCTTCTCTACTGCAGTCACCACATGGAGACTGATGCAAGACCCTTGAGCAATGCTGATACTTATGAGACACTAAGGAAGCTCATTTGTTTCTAAAACAAGCTTCTGTGTCCTCTAAAACACAAGGCAGATTATTTACTCCACTGCAAACAACATCACAGTAAAAGGGAAAAAGAAAAAAAACCATAGGAGAAAGGTTCAAGATGAGTCTCACACAGAAAACCTCTCAGTGAAAGGGTCTGTCCCTGTGCCAAGCAAGCCAGGGACCTTGGTGGACAAAAAAAAACAGAGCCTGAGGAGGAAAGCAGGGTTAAGAACAAGTGTTGAAACTAATGCTTCCAACTTAGCCTTTAACTTTCTGCAGAGGTTACTCTGCTCTCAAGTTTCTCAAATTGAAATGCTAATACAAATATAAATATATTCCAAATATATTCCAAGAAATATTATGTGAGGTTTGGTATCGTTGCATTACATGCTGGAGAAAGCATACTACTAATTTTGCTAATTTCGTTTATTTTTAGAAATACTTTATACAGGTGTTAATTAACTCAAATACATATAGCATCACTTGCATGTTGCGTCATAACAAATGTATGAGACAGCATGTACTTTGTTACTGCTGCTTGGTGTGTATGGGTCACTTTCTCTCTAGAGGGACACCCTGTGACTGTATCCTCTCTCCAAATTACCCTACAACATCAGCAAAGCTCACTGCCATGTTCTCCTCCTGTGCAGGGGAGAAGGACTCTTTAAATGTATGTCTCTACATGCAAGCCTATAAAATCAGGCTGTGTATAGTTTATGCAAACTAAAACTTTTATGTTATGCCCTTTTTTTGCTCACAAAAAGCAGAAAATCTATCCAGACTACTAAAAATTATGAATTCGCGAAGCAGCACTGGATCCTAGGAAGGATAGTTAAGTCCTGCTGGAAAGGGCTGGAAATGAATGAAATGTTTTGGTGGCTGTTCAGGATGAACAGATCGCAGGCATCACAGCACACGGTGCCAGAGGCTGCTGATGGGGACTGTCACAGCAGCGGAGCCTGAGGACAGAGCTGTGCGCTGCCTCCCGGCGAGTCACCCAGAGCACTGTCAGAAATGCTCTCCAGAAAAGCCCTACCCCTGCACAGCCAGGCCAGGCTGCAATCACAAAACTAGCTTCATACCCTAACCCACATCTCAAATAACTTTTGTAGATGTCAGGCTCTGGAGTGGGTCATGAAGCCTGCTGAGACTGGAGAGCCTGGAAGAAGACTAAGTAAGAACCTACACATATACATGGTGTAAAATAATTATAAAATTATCACTTGAAGGCACTGGACAATCTAAAGTAATGTTGCTATAAAACACATCAGAAAGGGGCCTGAAAAAGGAATTTATAGAAGGGATACAGGCACTGTCAGAACTCCTTCACACTGTATAGGCATATTTGTGTGCATATTTATCCAAGAAAGGAATTGGGAAGAGAGGGAGAAAAGCAAGTGAGAACAGTATTCAAACCCATGCTAAGGGTCATATTTATCCTTCCTGAATAGCAACGGACCAAAACACACATTTCAGCAGTACCCTGGTGTGGCATCTGGGTGGTCAGGCTACTACACAGTCAAACAATAGAGAAAGGAAAACAGTTCCTAAAACAGCCTCCAAAACTCAGCATTCTGAAAAGATTAAGCCAATAAGGTACAGAATTCTTGAGAGATGGAGCTTGAATAACTTCAACAGAAAAAAAAAAAATCCAGAGGAAAGAGATCAAAGCAAGTACAAAGAAACAAACTTTCCGCACAACATCAAGTGAGGCAACAGGAAATTCTTTTAAATATTACAGCCTATCATAAAATATAAGAAGCTGACGGAGAACTTGTAACACCTCTAAAGTACTTCTCGGGAACTGTAGTGAAAGGACAAGAAGTAACTGCAGGAGCAATTTGTTGCAAATTGAAAAGGGTGCAAACTGAAAGAGGAGAAATTTGGGTTAGATAGTACAAAGACATTTTTTACTGTGAGGGTGTTTAAGCACTGGAACATCCCTCTCCCAGGGAGAGATGCCCCAACCCTGGCAGTGCTCAAGGCCAGGTTGCATAACGCCTTGAGCAACCTGGTCTTGTGGACGGTTCCCTGCCCATGGCAAAAGGGGTTGGGACTATGATCTATTAGGCCCATTCCAACCCCTTAGCATTCTATGATTCTGTGATATTTCAGACTTAAAAAATAATTAAAAATCAAATCAAAGTAGCAGATTGTGTCCCTTCTCACATTAAAACACAAACCACAGGCACTCTTCCTAACAGTTTGCTATTTAAGAGGTAGCTATTTTTGCTACCTCAAAATATTTCAGGTAATAATAATTCAGGAACAATTCTGGCACATGGCAAGTCTATTAAATAAAATCAATGTACAGGATTATTTATTACTGTTTTTGAATTCTAAGCACAGTCATACAAAGATGACAGCTTTGAAGGCGACTTAGCCCAAAAGACTATGATTTTCTCAAGACTGCAGAATAATGACAGAGCATCTGACAGGACATTCAACCTGACTCCCTCCTTTCACCAATGTGATTAATTAATTCAGACAGGTGTAATGCAAACAGCTTTTTCTCTAGCCCTACCTTACACCACAAAGGGTAGTTGAATATTTCTATGTTCTACGATAACTTAGGTGATGTGCAAATCCAACCATCTGAAGCACCTGCAGATCCCAGCTACCCTGGGTCACACAGGCAAACAAAAAAGCAAAACAAAATGCTGTTCTAGAAATGATACAGTGCTAATTTTTGTTCTTGCAAATAATATTTACTGCAATATTGCTGAAACAGCCTCAAGAGAGAGGAAATCTCTCAAAAAACTAGTTGTGTCAATATAAACAATGATTTTGCTGTTAGCCTTTCCTCTAGATCATCCAAATATTTAAACTCTATAGCATCTGACATACAGTAACAAATTCTGCACCTGCTGTAAAAGCTGAATTTCTGAAATAATACTTACTTGGCAAAACAAAAGCTAAAAATAAATTCAAGCTATTAAAATGGAAAATAAACCACCAACCCACAGGAAACAAACACATAAGCATTCAATGGTGTGAGAAAAAAAAGTAATTTCTATGCAGAAATGTCAAAAGAAAATGTGGAAAGAAAATGCTAGTACTGAATGATATTAAAAGTTTCCAAGACACATTAAACCCAAAAATTTGAGGAGTATGAAATCCTATCCTACATTGCAATAAACACCAAATGCACCTTAAGGTCCTGCTCCACTTCTAGCCACCCTCACACCAACAGCAGCAACCAAAATTCAGAAAAACAGAACAAATCATAGAGGTGATCTGACATTGGAATTTGAAAATTCCAAGGTAAACAGTGACTGAGAACACTCCTGTAGGAATAAGTTGAAAGGAATGGAAGCACAAACATCAAATGAAATTGTTTTTATTTTGGCTCAAGACAGAGTAAGTGCAAATTAAATTAAAGGGAAACTTACAAGGGAGAGTACAAGTAGAAAGCTATTAATTGATTTTGCAACCTAATGAAGGACTAAGCACCCGCAAATTAAGTGCTGCAATGAAAACAGCAGAGGTGCCTGGCCCCAAGGAGAATCTGGAAATGTGGGGTGAAGTGCTCTGCCTCCCCAGTGTGGAAAGTGCCCACTCAGGGGGAGCTCCCTAGAACCAGCACCCAGGAACACAAAACACAAATGTTCTTACATGCATTTCTAGAGCTCAGAGGTCTCAAATCAGGTCACAAATGAGACATGCTTGCTGATGTAAGATCTAGAGCCTGAGTATGAATATAGACCTAATAGCTGGTGACAATGAGCATTATTCCCTGAAAAAAATGGGAGACAGTCTTAGCTTATTACATAATTGTGTGCTGCTAAGTCGTATGGGAAATGTACCAGTATCATTTCCTTTTAGTTCAAGAGAAAAAAAATCTGGATATGGACATTTACCATATCTCCTGCTAAAGTTGCATCAGACATTAATAAAAAAATGTATTATTTGTAGAACCAGAAATTATCCCAAGTAAAAAGAACAAATCTGTGTCTTTGTGATGGACATGCTCACCATTGCCAGGAAATCTGGGGCTATTCAAGCCAAACCTGAGGTCAGTTCCAACTTTTTGCACTGGCAATTAGTTTATGTAACAGAGAAACAATCATCTGAACAAAATCTGCAACCATAACTACATGCAACAGTGTGTAAGAGAAAATTCAGCTTCACAAAGGTGAAAACAAGAACCCTCACCCAACAGAGGCCAAATCGCCCCAGCATAACACCTGCTATTGGAGAAGAAAGGTCTGCTGATCCAAACCAAGACCCAGTGCATCACTAACCACTTTAACAAAATAAAAGGGGGAGGGGTGGCCACTTAATAATACAATTTTTGCTAAACTCTGCAAAATTATATTTAACCTTACATACAGCTAGACAGGGATTAACACAGTTGCTGAGCAAGCATAAATGCTAGGTCTTAACACATCTGTAGTCTGCAAGAGAATGAACTAATTTCAACTAATGAACTGCTGAGCCAGCGCAATGCAAAGACCAAAGCATGGGGAAAGTAATGCAATAACGGTGCACTTAAGACAATTATAAATCAAAGAAAGAGAACGATGTCTCTAAGCTTCAAGGAACAACTACCTGGGGAGGCATGAAGAAAACTACCTATGAGACACCAGACCCAAAGGCACAGTGACCAGCGATCTGAGGCCTGGAATGGAAGCAGTAAAACAGCAAGTGAGTAGCCTGGGAAATCAGGGAAGTGAGCAGTGGTTATGGCATTTGGCAGGAATAAAGGCAAATTCAAAAGTCAGCAAGGTGGGCACAGCAGACAAGGATCAGCACTGCAGACCTCAGAAGCAGAAAACTGACCTTTTGTAGAGACATCAAAGTTTTTCTGTGAAAAACCTTGATTGACCAGGAGGGATGTTCTTCCCTCCCTCATGCCATGAGTGCAGACTGTAAAGCTTCAGAGAGGGGGCTGGTGTATCTTATGGGTTAGAGGGCATAAACATCTGAAAGTAAAGGTGTCTACCATAATCACAAAATTACAGAATCACAGAATGGTTAAGGTTGGAAGGGAGCACCGGAGATCACCTGTCCAACCTCCCTGCTCAAGCAGGGTCCCCGAGAGCACATTACCAGGTTTGCATCCAGACGGCTTTTGAGCATCTCCAGAGAAGGAGATGAAATTACATATGCTAATGACTAGAGGCTGTTCCTCAATACCCACTGTCATTTCTGTAATCTCTTTAGTTACAGAATTCCCCATCAACACCCCCACTGCCATTCTTATCTCATCATAACCTGCCTCACGGTCTGATTGCTGACACCGCCCATGATCCTGACTTGTTGTGATTATCCCATTGCTAAGAGCCACTGATTTTTTGTTGTCATTGCTCTGCTTTGCCCACAAACACTGTTGACTTGTATAAGCTTTTAAAAAATCCTATCTCCTTGTAAAATGAGTCTTCTTCCTTGCCAGATTTTACTGCTGCACACCCCCTCCATCAAAATTAACCCACATTAACACAGTGTCAAAAACATAACAAGAAGGAAATACACTTGTATTTTCTGTTAGGCTAAATAAATGCATGCAAGAAATACTCTAAGCCTGGCTTGAGCTTTCTTATTTTCAGAAACTCAGTGGATAAATTGGAACAACCTGGTAAATTTAGCCATTTCCACAAATAGGAATCCTATGAGCTTGATTACATATATTCAATATTTAAGTATGTACCTAAGTACTGTTTAGTATCTATCCATAAATCTCATCCTCACATCAGTAAGCACTTCTAAAAATTTTAACGTACAGCTATATTATCAAAAATTTCTTTCAAATAAGATGTGGCAGAAACCTCTGGCAGTATGCAATTTGCATAGTTCTATTTAAAGAAATTTATCTAAAGATTTCCTTAGTAGCATGCTTAGAAGCATAATTTCTATAACTCCTTGGAAGAGTAATTAAGAGTGGCTTCTTAATTATTCAATTATCTATAAAAACCAGGAAGATTTATCTTTTATTTGCGCCAGTGATGGGAGCTTTTCAAGTACACCAGGAAACACTTGAAGGGACCAGTAATTTTATACAGTATCATTTCAGAGGAAACATAGCAAACAATTTATTCTATAATATCACATTGTTATAGGCAAAGCTAAAAAATAAACAAGCAGGTCAACATCTGGTGGCAATAGTTGAAATAATAAGGAATAAAAAGAGAACAAAGAAATTGCAATTCTACATTGCATTTAAACATCCAATTCTCCCTCTGACATTCCAACATCTCATTTTGTGAAGACTAAATTTGCCTCAACCTCCCCTGTGCAGCTGAGCTGTCCTACAGCTTTTTACCTTGTTGGTGTGGGCCACCATCAGCACTGCTGAGTCCTGTAAAACAGCGCTGGCCACCTGTCACAGGTTACATGGAAGGTGTAACCAAAAGTATATATTCTATTACCATCTTCATAAGCTGTGAAGAGCAGGTGGGGCAGTGCTCTTTATTTTCAGCATGACCCAGCCCTGATAACACCATCGGGGCTATCTCCACTCATGGGCCATCAAGCTCTCCCAGCATGGCTCATACCATTGTGAGATGCCCTGCCCAGAGGGGAGGAACTGAACATTTCCACCTGAACATTCCTGTATATAAGATGAGATTTTTGAATATTACATGACTTCTGCTGGATTCCCAGACGAGAAGAGCTCAAGAGTCACCACTGGACCTTCACAGACAGACCAGTGCTTTCTTCAGGATCACTTCAGACCACGTCCATCACTCCAAGGAGACTGCAGGCACAAGTTAACTGACTGCTATCACCATCCTGACCATCAGGGTCGCAGGTTGTGTTCTGACTCCATCAATTTAAGCTGCTGTTTCTGTATTATTGCCTTTACTTGAATTTTGCCTATTAAATTGTAGTTCTGACTTGGAATCTCTCACAATATATTTGTGTGGGGTTATTTCCTCCACTGGTTTGCTTCCAAACCAGCACACCACCACAGGCAGAAGGCTGGCTCTGGGCTTTCAGACCGCCCATTCCCACATTCCCCAGCACTGAGGACTCACATGAGCTACCAGAGGATGAACAGTCACATATTCTCCCCTTCTCTTCCCCACCTTTGAGTGCTCCTGAACTAGAACATTCTCTCAGCTTCAAGATCATTTTGCTGGTTTCTCTCTTACAATGCCATCAAAACTCTTGAAAACTTTTACAGTCACACATACAGTCATATATAATAAGAAATACTTGTTGCAATAGCGATTCTTCAAAATTCTGTTCCTGCCACCACCAGTAAAGGTTCTGCCATTAACAAGAGCCTAACTCACCTCTACATTTTATGGCTAAGAGCCGTTGCTGTTGCATTGCCTATATTCCGTTTGGAAAAAAAAATCCAATTAGAATGAATTCAGGACAAGCTAGACTGTGACCTTTAGTTTTGACTTTGGCTGCCTTTTGTTTGTTTGTGAGGCCTTGTAATTGTTTACACACAATATAAATTGAATCTGTGGCATGTGAAATCCAGGCTCTGCAGCCTCCATAGGTAACCTAGGGTTATAGGTTAAAAAACATTGACATCATGACAAATTGCTGTAATTTGAGGAATAATCTGAAATCCTGCTGGGACACAATTGAGTCTGTGAGCCTACTTGTTAATGATAATAAAAGCTGACACAGTAAAAATGATAAAATTAAAGAGAACACCCAGTAATGTAAGTACCTTCAACATATGACATTGACAATCCAGTTAAGGGAGCTGGTAAAAATATCACTGGTGAGTAACTTTATACTTCATTTCCAGTTACAGAACTCTCCACTCATTTGTGGAAATGCTTTTGTCTTTTCTACTTACAAGCTATCTGTTTTTCAAAATGTTCAGAACATGCAGTTTACATAATATCTTCAGTAACGCAAGGTCATAATTCCACTTTCTGATTAGTTTGTGTCTATGTACCAGTAGCTAAAACCTATATTTTTCATATAGTACACCCATGATACCTTTTCTCTGTCTCTCTGACATATCATAAACCAGCTGGCAACACAAAATATAAATTGGCTAGCTATAAGAACAGATGAATCATTAATTACTTATTCTGTACCAAAATAAGAGAGACCAATTTCACAGTATCAAATGGCAAATGTAGCTGCTAATTAAAATTATATTTTAAAAAACCCCAAACTCAATGAGCATTATTTAAGATTGGGGAAAATTATCTTTAAAGGTCATCTAGTACAACACCATATATGCATTACTGATTTAAAATATTTGCATTTCTTGGAATTTAGAAACATCAGTATTGAATTTTACTCTGGAATTGCTTCTTTATTTTTATTCTCCAACAATGCTTAGATATTATAGATTAGTCCATATCATTATAAGCATCATAAGATTTTTATTCTCTCATACTAAATTGTACCTTTCACTGGTCTTACACTTCAGATAATTATTCTCAGCTTTGTAGGATCAGGGAATAATGCCTTCTCACAAATACATTTCACAGGACATAAATTATATGCTGCTAATGTGAAAAAATCACAAAAATCCCCAAACTAAAGCTAACCAGTTTCTGACATCTCTTCCTTCTGATAATATGGCCAATCAGGAGTCAAGAGTTTTCCATCAAAAATTGGCTGTATGACGGAAAAAGGGAATACAACAATGGACAAGGTAGACTGAAAAAACCTGAGAAATCACTTGGATTTGTTTTAGAAGTGCAAGAAGACTGAGATCCATTCTTTGGACAGGATGCTGTGATGAAGTCTAAAACAGTAACACCACTGACACCTGGCTTGCTTCCAAACCTCTTCCAGCTTAATCCCTAAAATAAACACTCAAACCTGAAGACTAAAAGGTTAAAAAAAATGCTATGTCTTTATTTGTAATTAGCAGCCAACTGCTACACTTTGCTATAACACAGAAAATGAATGCAATTGATCTGCCTTTTAATGGCAGAGTGCATTTGCAATTATTTCCGGGGATTTTTTTACATCACTGAAAGCTATGCGTGAGGATCCAAAGCTGCACATGCAGCCCATAATCTTCATGCAGTGGATTTGGAAGATAATGACTGTTATAGAGAATACCCAATGCCTTTTGGCACACTTTTGTGTTGCACGGTCTGTCGGTGTTCAAAGTTTTATATTGCTATGAATTAAAACATTCTGAAATTGCTGCATTTTCGTAAGCAATTTACCTCTCTCTCCTATTATCTTATTTCTCATAAGATCTTGTATTTCCTCTACTCCTCTCCATATCCAGCAGCTTCTCACTGACACCTGCCAAAGCGAGCACCAGGGACAGGCCAATCAATTTTCTTCTTAGTAGGATTTTCTTTTGTTGAGGTGGGAGCCTTATCAAAGGAAACAGCTTTCAAGGGCCCATCTACAGAATAGAAAGGGGAAATACTGCCCAACAGAAAAAAATCTGCAAATTAGGTTTTCATTCAGGGCGCACAATTTAACCACATCACAACTGATAAGGAAAAACAGCATGAAACCCTTCACTGGTGTGAAGTACATGGAAGAAACAGGTCTAAGACAGCTTCTTCAAAAGGCAAAGGTCTCTAGGAGAAATTGATTGATGTGGTCATTTCTGCACCCAAAGTGCTGTCACTGATCTCTGTGCTGCCTGGTAGGCTTCTGCCAAGTTCTGCAGCCTCTCCATGAAGGTCTCCAGATTAAACAGTTTAAAAGTTACAAGTTCAAGTTTTGAAGTAATGTTCCAAGAGGAGTATTTCCTATCTAATAAGTCTGTCAGAAAAACTTCTACATTTAAATGTTGTGAACTGTAATCAAACACACAACTAATCAGCAGGAGAACTGACCTTGTTCTAAACACTCTGATGTGTGGGAAATAGCCCTAATTATTTGGTTTGTCAAAAAAGAAATTTTTTTAGTTCGATTTTAATTTTCAGTCAGAATAAGCTATTCTAAATATAAATGTATTTTCAAACTGTACTATAACAAAGCAACTGTAATTATACAAAGCTGATGAGTGCTTTGTCCTACTTTTTACACCAGATTTTTGCAGCATTCTGCACACAGGGTTTTATTCTTTTTTTGATCACAACAAAGCAGCACAATCACAAACAAATCAAGGCTCCACACCACGGACTGATCCTCTTCACTAATTTCACAAGGACCTTCACTGATTTCAGAAAGGACTCCCTCTTGAAGCAGGCTGATTTTATAGGAACTTTTACATGGATTATGCAAGACTAGGACCCTTCTTGCTTTGTTCTTGTACAAACGAGCATCCACTTTGGCACATTTGGCACTAACCCCACATTTCTAAAATTCAAGTGCTTTTCTGAACCCATGCCCAGCCCTAGAAAAGAACCAAAGATGGAATACAACTACAGGAGTTGCACAGCTTCTTATTTTGACAGTATCATTTTGAAAATTCCTATACATTATTAGGTGTCAAATTTTCAACACTGTAGAAACAACAAGCAAAAACTACAGTAAACCCTAGAACACAAACTAAGCACAATGTGACTATGCTACACATGTTAAAGGAGAATATCTGGTATATAAATGAAAGAACTTTTTCCAAGATCTTTTTTGTTTAAGAGAAGACTGGATGTGGCACTTGGTGCCTTGGTCCAGTTGACAAGGTCGTGTTAGGTCACAGGTTGGACTCGATGATCTCAAAGGTCTTTTCCAACCTGTTAATTCTGTGATTCTTTGCTTCTTTCAAGCACCAAATCACAATTTATGATGAAAGACAGAAAATAAATTCTAGTAGAGCTGCACTGTATTTCTACAGAGTCTTACAAGGGCAAGCCTTAAAAATAATGCTAAAAAAAGACAACACAAGAATGCAATAAAAGGTCTCATAAGTATCTTTATGTATTTACTGTGGAGACGTTAAACTATCTAAAGAAGCAGCTGAGCTTTGCTACATGAACAGATGCTCTCAAATTGAGTCTTCCCAGCTTTCAAATACATTTCCAGATAGAAGTGATTAGAAAAGTATCTATATTAAAGAAAATTGATAATAATATAATTAATATAAATATAGAAGAATATATATATGCATATAATAATGACAAAAATTAAAAATAAAATAGATTTTGAAGCTTTGTTAAAAGTTGCAGAAGGAACAGTTGAATGGATCTAGTAGTTTCCAAAGACAATTTAGAATGAGCAATGGCAACCTGACTCTTTCTTAGTAAGAGTACTTAGGTATTCCAGTGTTCGTTGTAAGGATGAACACAAATTTAGATTTTATAAGTAACTCAATAACACATTTGAACAAGGATTTAGCATTCCCCCTGGGAACTTCAAGAAAGAAAATGAAGCCAGAGCGAGCCATGACATGGTTGCACAGCTATAAAATGCTAACAGCTAAACAGAAGAACTAAAGTTATTTTCCCATTTTAATGCAAGCACCATAGTTTAAGAAAGTCATTGCCTCTAGGTTTCACAGTGAGTCTAAGGACGCATAGCCTTGGGAGCAGCCTCTGCAGTTATTAATCTCAGTAACACACTTTGCATGAAGACATTTCAAAGGGCAAAGGATGCAGAATTTAATATTAAATAAAGATAAAATATAAATTAATATTGCAAGGACAGACAGGACACTGATCTTACTAATACTATTTATATAGCATCTTTAATTAACTTCATATATTTAGAGCACACTATTTTATCTCTAAAACACTTGTTTCAAATCAGCTACACTTTTGGAAGATTATGGAGAATTCATTTGAACAGCACCAATAATATTAAACACTATATGGAATGTTATCTTGAAGTAGCATTTAAGCTATTTATATAAAGTTGCCCATTACATAACTGCACATATTGTAAAAAATCTGAGGTATTTAGTATATGCACAGATTTGGGAACTGGCTTTCATGTCACATTAACTAAATAACAGCTACTAATATTACTTGGAAATGCAGGAAAAAAAAGACCCTCAATTAACTGCCATGACTTTAAAAATACTTCTATGAAATTTTTGAATTGACAGTGCAGTTATAGGTGGATTTCTCACTTAAAAGTCATGTTAGTGAGGCTTTTCTTTCTTATTTTTAAAAATACACTGAACTTCACGTAAACTTTAGTCAGGATTTCAGGACATGACCCATTTTGAAGATGCACCTTGCTTTCTACTGAAAATGCTTATTATCTAACACAATACAAATAGGTCAGTGCTTCTGTTCTAGTTATTTTTGTTATAGCTAAAATCAGTACAGACTAAAATTAATACACACAGCAGATAAAGAAAATAGAAGTTATTACCATAGCAATTCTCAAGAGATACAATCAGGTCAAAAAAACTGGGGGAGAAAGAGCAGAAGCATCACTTCAAAATCAATAGGCACTACGAAAGGATGAGTTTAGCAACTGCAAAAACAATTGTGCATTAAGCAAATAACCACTATACAAAGAAAGGAAAAAGTGTTCAGCAAAGGTTCAAAAATACAAAGCCAGTAATTCACATCACCACAGTATTACCAAAGTATAAGGTGATATAGCAGCAAGCCTTGGACTTGTAAGAAGAAAATCATTTCAGCAGAAAATCAGTAACTTACATTCATAAAATCTCAATAACAGAAAGGTAAGGGGCTGAGAAAGTAGTTTATACTTAAACTCACATATAAGCGTAACTCAAATGCCATTTCCTTCTAGAGTTCTCAATAAGACACAGAGTGGTTTTCATCATATTTATGATGCAGCACAGGTAAAAGAACGAAGTTTTGCCACAGTTCTTAATTTTCTTGTAATCACAATTGATGGACAGGAAAAAAAAAAAAAACCAAAAAAGTTGCGAAACTGGTTAACAATTGCAGTTAGAAGCCAGAATTGCTGGTGCTATTATTGGTACCAGGTAGAAAGCTAGCATGGGGATGGTGAATGCTGTGGGATGTCCTTTCTGCTCCTCATGGAAACAGATTCCTCTGGCTTCCCGTGCTGGCCCATTCCGCCTCCCACCTCCTTCCTCAGGTCCAGACACAAACCCTCTGTTTTAAATAGCCAATATATGAAACATCTAAATTAACATTATAAAAATTCCTTATCTATAGTTTTACGTAAAAAAAATGCAAAAAGAAGAAAATACCTATACCGCCACTTGAATACAACCAATATGTGCCAGTTATTTAATATGTGCCTTTTTTTGTATATGTCACATTCTCATTCCACAGTCATCTTCTGTTTGTGTCTTTCAGAAGATCAGCCCTAAGGGACAAGGGTACAATATCTGTATGCTTTCCAGCAACATTTGTGCACCGCCATTCTCTTACATAATACTGCTTGATATGACAAAGTTTCCAGCTCTGTAAAGGACAATGTCAACAAGATGCAGATCCAGAATTTACTCTTCATTTATAGCAGTTTCTTTTTTAAACAGCTCTTGTTCTGTTTACAAAAATGAGGTTGAATATGTTTGAGCATGAAGAAAAGTGAAAATTCAGCACTTGCAAAAGCAAATATTATTGAGAACTGCAAATAAGAGCATCAAATCAGCAGTACATGCTCAAAGATCCATATATCTCAGTACCCTGACAGGAACAGCAGTCTCAGGAGGAACATAAAGAACAGGAGCAGCATAGACAAACCTTTCCTGGGCTCCAGCAATTTGCAGGTTAGGGACTACCTCAGAATACAGCTTTTGGATTTCTGTCAATCTCTCCTAGCTCTTTCTTCCGTGAAAGTATCCAATTGTTCCTGAGCATATGAAAACTATGGATGTCCCTGTGGCAAGAATGTTCCACAAAGTGTTCTGTGTCAGGGCATTTTTAAAAGTGTGTTTTATTTATGCAATATTTATGCATGAGCAATTATAGCCCAACTTACATATATTTTAATCAGAAAATAGAAAATCTGGGGTTGCAATTTTTTGAAATGAAATGCTTTCTAATTAGAGTATATCAGAGTTTAATTAAATGCAAGATCAGTTAGGGCTTTTACATCTAAATATTGGCATGTTGCAACTTTTGGTAAGAAATGGCAGCATTTGGAACAGCTGCTGGCTATTAACAAGAACAGCTTGCCTCGTACAGAAACATGATATGACCAGCAGCATCCTTCCACCGTGCCTGCGGACCAGAAAGGGAGACAGTCCAGTGCCCTACTCCAATTAAAGCTGACTGGCTCCCATCCACACTGCTGTGGACGAGCACCTTTCAGATCAGCTCAATTAATGCCCACATTGCACAGCACCTGGCTCGCAACTCCTCTGGGCGATACATGGTGCCCCAAGATGCAATGACTGTTGTTCTGCTGGGTATGCTTTGGTTTTTTTCAATTCAAAGCGTCTGAAATTATGAGAAAGCTGTGTTGCACAACCCCAGAATTGGAGCATGATGCCAAAGGCACAGGCATAGAAGTAGGTCAGGTTAGGGCATACAAAGAGGCAAGGACTGCTGGGGCAGAGCTCAAGCACAGCCAAATTTGGCACAGTTCATATCTGTACTGCCCAGAGCAGATCCTGAATACACTACACCTCTTGTTATGCCTGAGCTTTCTCTTGAAGGGAACTACTTCAAAAGGAAGTGCAGGAGCTAAATTATCACATCAAGTGAGCAAAGTGTGAGGTCAAGCCAACCTGGCACCATGGAGACACTGTGGCTTTGTCTACGCCGCTAGGCTAGAGACAGAGTATGGGGCTGGGTGCTGGCATGCAATTTATGTCCCATTAAGCTGTTACAACAGCTCCCAGAATGGCTTTTGTCTGCAGCAGCTCGGGCTCTCCTACCGTGTCTGGGAATGGTTCGAGGACAGCACAGCCCAAGGACCACACCACTGGGTAGCTCAGATGCATCATGCAACTTTGCTCTGGAGAGGAAAGGAGTTTAGCCATTAAGATGCAAATTTTTATGTTTCTTGGCGTTGGAGCCAAAGCAGAAATCCTGGTCCCTTTTATTTACTGTCTCTTTACCACAGCTCCATCTGCATTCTCAGCTCAGCATGGCCTCGGAGCTCAAGGCAAGATCATAGCCCTCCCTACACCTTCCTCCTTTCACAGAAGGAAGGTCAAGCATACACACACATTGGTAATAGCTAGTTAAAAATAAAGAAACACAAGACCTCCATTGTCTATACTAGGTTAATGAATTAATTAGATGAGGAAAACCCCCCCATTATGCTTCAGTATAGAGAGCACTGTAAAATTCTGCTTTCTCTGGCTCTGAACTCCTGATGCCCTAAGACACCTCTCAAACTCAGAACACATTTTATTGTACATAAAATAGGCAACAAGTAAGAAACAAGATGTTAATACCTTTCCTTATACATAGATGGCAGGAAAATGAAGTTTTCAGTAGTTGCAAGGATCCTGTGAGCAGAGGCGCAGTAGGAAAATGCTGTACCTAATAGAAAGCAGGTTTGGTTCCCCGGTGACTATAAAACAGTAGTAAAGGATAGATTCAACACCACTTGCAGTTAATCAAAAATATCCTGTCTGTTTTAAACAAGACTGAATCAGTTATCAGTAAATCAGTGAATAAGTAATCTCTAGACAGTAAAGGAAGTTTACTTTCCAGGCAAATCCATATAGAATTAGCTTTTAATTAAAAAAAAATCCACACTGCTTTTAAATCCATCCCTCACCTCTGGTTGGTCTTTTTGCTTACTTGATTTTTTTTTTCATTTTGCTATGATACAGCCAAAAGGCTTTCTCAGATTGATGTTTGAACTTATATTTTCTGAAGCATAAATAACATTAGCATTTATCAAAAACAATCATATACAAAAGTCATAATAAAAGACATAGAAAAGTAATGACAAAAATAGACAGACCAGAGAATTAAAATGAACAGGCTCAGTATCCTGAAAAAACATCACACTGGATACTACTCCTGGATTTTGTTTAATACAATGTATCGAAATAATATAGAAAGTTTATTGGGTGATTAATCTTTGAAGGGACACCACATTATTCAGAAACATTCTTCTAATACACTGGAGAAAAATAAGTACATTTTCAATTCTTATGTTTTAGCACATAAGAATTAAAAAGGCCAACATGAAACCTCTTCTTCCAACAGAGAAATTGCCTGCTGTGGCATTTGAAACCAAATCCTGAATAGTTTCAGAAAACAACCATCAAATTAAAGTCTGAAAAAGTAGGCCTTTTAGTAAAGCTTTAGATTAGAAAAACTTGGTAAAGAAATTATCTCCACTTTGAAAATCTACTGTCTTGCAGTACACTTTATGAATTAATTTTAAAAGTTAAAAAATAACAAAGCAGCCAGGAATACAAGTAAAAAAATAACAGTATCTATGAATTTTTTTTAAAGTAGCACAAGTTTTCATAAAGTAGCACAATTTTTCATAAAGGAATATGGAGGCATTCAGATCTAGATCTGGACCTGACTGTTGAAAACCAACTGTATTTGAGAGCTGACAACCATTATGTAATCTGGAAAATCCACAAACTCAGACCGACTGAACCAGCTTGTACATCGCACACAAACCATCAGAAGAGTGGGCATCTCCCAACCCAGCAAGAGCAGAAAAGCCAGAGACAGAAACGGTAAGCAGAGTGATGGCATGTGAACTGTACCAACCTCCAGAGACAAATCCATATACCTAGTCATATCAGCTAAGGGAATCTGTACTGTTTTAATTCACAGCTTCTCTGGGCAACCTGTTAAATGTAACCTGTTCTCAGGTCAAGTCATTTTCCACGATTATTTCCCCCACTATAACCCATAGGCTGAGGTAGGTAGAATGGCAATGGATAGCTGGAATCCATTATCTGAGGTGAACTCCTATCCAGTATAGAAAAATTGTGGTTAAAATAGCAGTGAACACAAAGTAGGAAGATACTCCACATTGTTATTGAAGATTAAAATCTCTGCTATTACAGAGGTGAAACAAAATCATAAAGAGCTCCATTTTGTTTTGCAAGACAAGAGACTACTACCTTTGCCTTAAATCCTTTTTTTATGATATCTGCAAAACTTACACCATTTCACTACCATTGTTTATACACAGATACAGCATTTGGAGATATTTTTATTTTAACCATTTATCAAAACTGAAGTTCAATGACAAATACTTCCCTGAAATCTCTCCTCTTTCTGTACCAGATACTGTGCAGACATTTACTATTGACTCTAGGTTTTTTAACCATTTTGATACTGTTCTTTTCAGTAGGAAGAGCTGTGGGGACCTGCAAGAGGAAGGAGAGAAATGGCAAAAGACAGACAGACTCATGGGGTAAAAAAGATGATGGAGAGGTAAAGGACATGAATTAGAATTCCAGAGATTAAGTTTACTAAAAAAAAATTTAAAATAAATGCACACACAGATAAAGAAAAAAATAATTTTGACCCAATGCAAGCACTGCAGCTTGATTCTCCAAGGGTAAAAATGTCCCAATTGGAATAAAGTTAATCACTCCTTAATTTGACTCCTGAAGGCTGAAACTGAGGCTGAGTAAATTCACTAAAAAATGAGTAACAGCAACAAAATATTTCTGCAGAAGAATTTCCACGTCCTTTGATGCTCCCTGTCCATGACCTCTGCAAAAAACAAGAGCACGTGAAACACGCAGGCCTCCTGTTTCAGTTTGTCTGCTGGTGTTGGTAAAATAAACATAGAGCAGGGAATGGTTCCATTCTCATCAGCCTCAAGTCGCCATTAGACACTCGTAGGTCAAGGCTGAATAACCAACACTCATTTCCAATCAGTAAGCTCAGCCCTTCGGGTTCAGGCTTGTCTTTAGCATTCTCACACTGCTCACTCCCTCTCAGCACCATCCTCACAGCTGATGGCATAAATTACTATGCTAATGCTTACAGTAAAAGCAGTAAACATGGCTTCTCTCCAGAACAGCAAGAGTGAAGATTATAAAATCATAATTTCTGATCGTCTCATGAAATAACTGCCCAGGCATTCTGCGCTCCATCTGCTCGGTGGTGATCAATCTGTGATGCGCCACCTCGCAGCAAGGACTCAAGCTGCGAGCGAGGTGCCACGTTGGATGGGAACAGAAAGACAGAATTCCTACCTGTGCAGGGCAGTAAGACTGAAATTGTGTTGTTAATGGTTTTGTGAACGTCATTGAACGGAGACAGCTACATCTGAACTAAGAGGACTAAAATTAATGCCATTTCAGTAACTTAAATAACTTCAGAGAATTTAAAAGATTTATTCCTTGCAATATTAAGCTGAATTACATTAGATTATTTTGGTTTTCTCATTATATCTCTACTCAACACTATAGATGAAGGCAGATCCTGTAATATTAGCTCTCACTGTTTATATTGCTCCCAGCTTCCAAACATGTTGCACACCAATACTTTTGTTTTAAAAAGACTTTTTGTGACTCAGTACGTCTCATGTTGCCTTGGTTAAATTCTTCATGCTTCTTTTCAGCTGGCACAGTAGAGGCATAGCTGCTGTTTGTTTCATTATACAGGCTGAAGCCTTGCAGTCTGGGCTTTTGTTTTGTAATCACCAAAACAGGAGAATGAGAGGACAGATTTCATTATACATATTAGAAAAATACTTTAATTTGTGCTTTCAAAGCTAAATAGGCCATAAAAAATAAAGACCCCAGTTAGTCCCCACTTCCTCCAGAACATTCTAATTAATTTTCCATAATAAAAGGAAGGTTACAGATAGGGTAATTGGCAAAAACTTTACTGCTGAAAGACAGAGTGGTCTATTATGCCCTCAGAAAACACACCTTGCATGACCCCTTATCAAGCAAAAAAAGAAGAGATCTGTGAACAACTGGTGATTTCCTTTTAATTGGAGCTTTCTATGCAATACTGCCTTGCTCATCTTAGTTTTGTGTTTTTAAGCTTCTGAAAGCACCAAGCTTTCTAATAAGCAATATAGTAGACACTCAGCATTTGCCTGAGCTCTGCATTCAGTGTTTTCAGCCAGGTATTGCAGCTCATTCACAGCAACACTCACATCTTGTTTTGGTTTTTTCCAGAGATTCAAAACTAAGCTCTCAGAAAAAAATGTAAAAAATCTAATTACAGCTTTAAAAATCTTGGACAAGAGGGCTCTGAAATCTAGCTGGACTAGATACATCTAATATCTGCAAACAGTATATACATGGAAGGCACCCATTCAGGAGCTTCCAAAAATGGCACAAGACACTGGAAAAGTGGCTAACCATGGCTGTTATTCTTCTGAATCTGTAAAAAACAATGGAAGAGAGATACACACTGGTGAGTTTCAGAGACTCTGAGATTCATAACCAAGCCACCAGGTGACTGGGCCTGAGCTCCTGAACACACCACACAATTCCTGGCCGAGTAAACCAAACGGGGCAGGGCAGCAGGTCAGTGTGCCCCCTCAGCCTCCAGTGTCGTTGCACTGCTCTTACATTTAGTCTTTCTAACAAGTTGCTTTTCCATCACCCAATTACTTGAAGAAACAAACCATCCATCATGCACTTTCCAATTACAAAATATTTTTGTTGTTGTTTTGCCACTATAACCGTCATAGATAAGCTATGTTTAGACTCATCTCTGTGTCAGCTTAGTCACCTGATTTGACTGAGGCTACTTCATAGGGACTCTCTCATTTTTCTTACTTTATGCCCTATCAGCACATTTAGCTCCATTTTCCAAAACTAAAGCTCTTCCCCATCCACACTGATTAAAAGATTCTTATAAAAGGTCATTTAAAGTGGTTGTGGCTGATCCTGTCTTATTCAGTCAGGCTATGTCATGAAACCAAATATTTCTAATAAAACATTTTTAAAGTCACATCACATTTTTAAAGTTCTATGTCAACTTCTTTTATCCAGAAATTGTGCAAACCACTTTATTTTCATATAAATAAATAAAAATTCATTTATTTTAAAATATCATTTTGCTATCTCCATCCTCAAGGTCCTGACACTATTAGCTGCTAGTCCTGTAAGTACTACAACTTAATTTATTGTCTTATAAGTAGCTCCAAAAAGGTTTTCATACAGACAATAAAAAACCACGCAAGCAACTTCAACGGAAGAATTTATGATCTTTTCCCATCTGTGAGGGAAAAGGTTTCAGGCAGATAAGGATAATTTGAACAACATCTTATTTGCACAGGTTTTTTAATCTTTGTAACAGTGCAGGCTGAATCTACACATTGCCAAGTAAGTTTACAGGATTGTATGTTGCTACAAAATATTTGAAGAAGAAGGCTGAACTTTCAATTCAGAATCAGGGAAACATCTTTAGACATCAACCCAAAAGCCACCCTTGAATTCCAAAACCTACACTATCTTACACAGGGGAGGCTCTGAATGGCTTCAAGAGGCCTCTAGGACATGGCCGAGAACTCCAATGAGTAAAGGAAAACCTGAAACACCTGAAATCTATCCTATTGTAAGGGTGACTTTTCGCACTGGTACTTCACTAGTGCCTAGAGATTCTAGGAGAACTGTAAGTTCTCCACAAATGTATCCTCTAAACTCATTGTAATGGTAGTCCAGTCCGGTCTAGTCACTATTGCTGAGTAAAGATTTAAAAGGAAATAGGTTTTTCTAGTTCTGACAGGGAAACATGCAGTCTCTGTATGATACAGCCTTGCAGACCTAAGAGAAAAGTAGTAATTTCCCGGAAAACACAGCCAGATGACAATCGTAACTGTAAAACACCATAATGAGATTGGTTCCACAGGCCAAACTCAGAAAAGGAAATCAGACAGAAGATGTGTACAGACAAACTGGTCTCTGCTGTGCAGAAGATCAGATTAAAGGAATATTCTACTTACAGTACAATGCTCTGCAAATAAACAAACTAGTTTAGATACTGCAGGCAGTACAGAGAAGTCTGCTCAAAACAGCACAACTGAGGAAAAGGGAAAAAAAAAGAAAAAACAAAGCAGGCTCAAATGGCTCTCTTCTCCTACAGGATTCTTCTCTCCCTGCAGCTCACAGCCCTGCACCATGCAGCCAAATCTTTGATGAAGTGTTTTACATTTAACAAACCCTTACACGAGAAGGGGCACAAGTAGCAGCAAATACATTCCTGGGTCATCTGCAGTGTTCCAAGGTGGTGTCACCAGCAAGGACTTGGTTTTCTAAATTACAGCATCTCGTCTGAGGAGAGGAACCAACACTGGGGAGAGGCAGAACTCACCTAATCTGGACCAGAAAGAACATATTTGCACACAGGCTCGATAAATCCACTGCTTTGGGGTTTTTTGGGAAACAGAGACCAAGGCCCTGAGGCAAGAGAGAAAAATCTTTTACTGCTGTGGGTAGGGATGTCCTACAGACTTCCTGACTAGGTAAGTGAAGGGGTTTTAACCACACAGACATCTGCCAAGAGAACAACACAGCACTACAGCGGCAATGCAGGCTGAGGCATTGCATCGGTGACAATTTCCCAACACAAACACTGAAGGGGCTCACCAGCAGTAATGCCGTGTAAGCTGCCACTCACAAAACTGGATGGTGATCCTTGTCCAAGTTCAAGTGACCTCAAGATGACTGGCTTGAGGACATGGAAAAAAGCTGGAAATTTAAGCAGCAGAGCGAGAAGGAATTTTAGAACTGCAGATTGAGATTTATTCAAGGGACCAGCTGAGTAAAATCCCAGGAGAATAGGCACAGGGAGAGCCTGATATTGGGGAATTCAGGGGGAAGGCCCTGTGGAAAGGCTAGGAGTTCCAGCAGTATACCCACTTGGTTTAGGAAGAAGCTTTTTGATGAGCTAAAATTTAAAAAGAAAAAGGAAGATGAAAACCAGGGCAGGCAAAAAAGAAAGAGTACAAAAACACTGTTCAGAAATTTGGGCACAAAACAAGGAAGGCCAGAGCTCACCTGAAGACAGATCTAGGAAGGGACGTTTTGGGAATGCAGGGAAGCCATGAGCGTGACAGCTGTAAAAGGAAGTTCAGAAAACATGTGGGTGACAGACGGGGGAGAGAACGCAGTAACAGACGACAAGAGAAAGACTCAATGTCTTTTTTTGTCCCCATCTTTACACAAAAAGCTTCTGCACTAGCAGCACGCTACATGTGGGAGGCTGGACCATGTAATGTGAACAACCCTTCAAACTACCATTCCTGGGACTAAACCATTAAGTTAAATAACCAAAAATACTGCAGAAGTATTGTACTGAAGTACAATAAAGGTTTTATCTTGTAATCACAGCGTTTGTCTTAAAATGTCTTATAATGACTCTCCATACTTGAAGCTATACATACCCTTTAAAGTAATGTTCTTGGGGGATTTGAACTGTAATTTATTTGTTCCAATTACAGCTATGTATCTAGAGTCAGCAAGTCATTTTGAAATAGTTTTGAATTTTTCTCTGCAAATTACTACCAGAAAAACTCAGACTGTCTCATCAGTCAAGGCAAAGCTGAAGAAACATTTTTCCAGTAGACTTTAACTGCTCCTAAGTGCTGATAATTTTATCCTGTTGAACTGCTTACTTCCCTGTATGGGTGCTGTGAAGGACAGTCAAGCAAGCTAGAGAAAACTGAGGAAATAAGGTGGAAAGCACTGTTCCTTTAACCTGTGGAGGTCATCTACCCCCCCCCCATCAGAGCGTCTGAAACACCTCCCTCTATAGTTTCTAGATCTTTGTCATGTCAGGTAATGTTTGCTCTCTTACTCTCTCCCCTGGGTAAGCAATGTTTCAGCAGAAAAGTGTTTTTAACACTCAGGCAGTTGTCTGTGACTGGAAAATTTGAGTATTCTTTATGTAAGTAAAAACAAGAAAAAATGTTTTAAGAATAAAAGGTACTTTTATTGTGTTTAGATGAAATAATAACAATAATTTTGCCTCTTTTCTTTTTTTAAGTGAGAAAACATAAAACATTGTCATGCTACAAAAAATATGAGAAGATTACCTAAAATTATATTTTTAACTCCTCATGGTTGTCAAGATATCACATGTATAAGAACTTATCTACAATATATTTACTTGTTACTGTTCTCACCTAAACTGAACCACGGAAGAGGCCTCATCCCTTCCCCCAAAATAGTCCTGCAACAGTTGTTTCACGCAATCTTGAACAGAATGGCGAGCACCACAGCTGACAACACTGTTCCTTTAACTTGACAGTTACTTTCTAAAATTAACCTTTCATATTTAGTTACTTAATCTTCCTACAGTCCAATTATGAAGGCATTTCTTATTGAGCACAGTATTAACCTATAAATATTAATGAAATCATAAGCCTTCTCTATTGAGCATGGTATTGACCTGTTATTCTCCTGATAATCACTTAAATCTATATAAAGAAAATAAAAACTCTCAATTAAACAGTCAAAATCACGCAAAAACTCCAGCACCTCTTTTATAAACTGGAGAACATAGAAGCAAGAAAATAAGTAATACTGGATTATATCAGGAAAATTATATATATTCTATTATATCACCAAAAGGGTTTTCCAGGACTGGAACAGGCTGCCCAGGGAAGTGATTGAGTGACCATCCCTGGAGGTATTTAAAAGAAGAGTAGATGTGGTGCTTTGGGACACTGTTTAGTGGTGGACTTGGCAGTGTTAATAGTTGGGCTCTATGATCTTTAGGCTCTTTTCTAACCTAAATGATTATATAATATTCTCTATTTACCTTCAAGGCAAAATATATATCTGCTATAGCTCTGAACTAAATTCTATAAAGAAGAAACTATTTTGCAGATTGAACTTATTTTCCACTTGGATTTAGAGTTTAATTTGCTATTTCCCACTACTTCATCCTTTTCTAAGTTGGATAAAGTTCTAAGCTGGATAAAGTTTTTAACACTGTAGTAGTTATTGCTATATTTTCAGTTTCTTAAAGTATACATATATAGAATTTCACATTAGACTAAATAAATAAAAGTAAGCAAACATACATAATTATATCTGTGAATAAATCAAATAAACACAGACAGTAATGAAAACATCTGTTTCTAAATAGCCAAAATAACTCAATATCCAAATAAAGATGAGATTTCTGCTTCTGTGAACATTATACAAACTCTGAGGCAGCTGTGAAAAACAGTCCTACAGAAACCTACATTCAAACTGGTTAAAAATGGGCCTTCTTCCCCTCAGAGCAAAAAGAAAAGAAGAAATCAACCCTCTGTGACCCACAAACCAAGTCTTCATTGCACAACTTCATGCTAGTGATCCTCTGTGAACCTCAGCATCATCCGGCAGACAGAGCCTGCAGGTTCCTCTGGACTTTACCATGTGATGCTGTGATCACAGTGGGACAGCAAACACGGTAAACTCCCAAGGCATATTGTGGAATAATGAAAATCACAACCTACAATCACACCGAAAGAACAGTAACTTCTGGTGATCTAGTGCTAAGGGACACCATTTTTAATGTGGGATTTTTTTCACTTTTTTGAGCTTTGGTGCCAAAAAGACAGAGATAGGTCTTTGAAGCGCTTTTAAAAAAAAATTTGCACCTCATTACACTTTAACTCCCCATGAAATTATAAAAGTACAAAACTTGCAAAAGATATAGCTTTAAAGAATGCAACCACAGCTGCAGCAAAATATAGTTCTGACCAAAGCAGACATATAAATCAGAAGCAAAATGCAAATAGAGGAGTCTTTTCCTTTTATCCTAATCCAGCTCCCCAGTACAGCCACACAGCTTTGGAGCACCTGAGTAAAAGCTACAAGGATTGGTTCACAAACAGAGGCCAGAGCTGATGCAGAAACCTTCTGAGGTGGTACCTCAATTCAGAGCCACTAGGTGGAAGAAGGCGTCACAACCCCAGAGGTCTAATCAGGGACCAACTCACACACAGGGAGAAACAAACCGTGTATTTTCAACAAGCTTTGTTTTTCTTGCTCATCGAATTATCCTTCACACGTTTTGATGACTAAAAGCCATGAGGCTCTCAGTACAGTGGCTCAATCAAAGTGGGCAGCCAAGAGCTCCACAGTCACTGAAGGGCACAGAACAGTCACCACTGCAAAGAACTGAAGCAGAGCTACACAGAGCTATGCAAGATAACAGGATTTTTTCCACAACTAATTAGAAAAAATCTAGAACTTCCAGCAACATGAATGTCTGTCCTTAATAAATACTTGCAGAAGACCAGGATATGAGGGGACTTGGTTGTGTGCACAGTCTGAGACAGAACAGCAAAGGGAAGATCACAGTGAGAGCATCCCCCTCACTGACAGCACAGCTGATGGTGCCAGCTTCCTCCAGCTCACTGAAACAGGAGCACGGCATTTGCAGCCAGCAAAGCTCATTTTACGGTGTTACCATGCAAGAGTCACAGCCAGAACCTTATCAGCACTGAAGTTCTTCCTGGGGCTACCAACTCATGGGCCCAGCACAGAAATACCTTCTGAAGTATTCAGGGTGCAGTAGCAATCCTCTGAAATCAGCTGCATCTCCTCCCTCTGCTGATTAGGTGATACAGTCACCACCTAATTGGGCACAAAGGGTACTTACATAGGGCATCGCTCATCAGCAAATTCTCGTGCTACCTGTTCAAATACTAGAAGCCACAGGAAATGGTAGGGCCTTCTCCTTCCTTTCTAGCTCTAAAGCCTCATCTTTCAAAATATTTCATTTTGATTACATAAAGAGTTCCTGCAGAATGAAGAATTACTGATTATATTTAAATGGCAAACACAACTGAACAGAGGAATACCAAATAAACACATTAAAAAGAACATTTGTACTTCAGTAAAATATTTGCTAGCAAATTAGATTGACTTTATAGCTACCAGCCTTTCTTGACTACTAATAGAATTACAACCATAATGCCACCAGCTGCTAAACTGAAACAGAAATCTCTCTAGTGTCCCACTGTGTCAGGCCACTTCATCTCTGTGATAATGGATTGTTTCTTTCTTTTGACTTAATAAAATTTTTTAGTTTGCCATAATTGTTTCTAAACCTATTCTTTTTTTTGTTGAAACACACAGAAGCACTTTACCTCTACCATGAAAAGTTCCTGATAGTTCCTTTAAAACCTTGAATGCACTTCCAAAAAAAGCAGTATCTATGTGAGGACACAGCCAGAAAGTGAGTTTTCATACGTAATTGACAAGAAATTTCACTTGTGAGTAATGAAATATCAAACAAAATGTTAATAGTAATGTTTTATACATAAATCATCTGAATAAACAGTAATTACTTACCATATGTGGCACACATAGATTTCACTTTCCTTCATAACTGGCTTTTAGAAGGCACACCATCTAAACCCTGAAACTGAAGAAGCCTAGCCAAAACACCAAAATCTTTATTTTTTGTGTGAAAGGAATGACCAACACCAACATTTCTTAATGAAAACAAGAGCTCTACCTACCTAAATCTATCCATGACTTAGTGGAGAATAACTGAGACTTGCCTTAATATCTGTGAGGTCAATTCTTTAACAATTAAAGATTCAAGCTGGTGAGCAAAGGTCTTGAGAATTCAGTGAAGCCACACCCTTAGACTGGCGATCTTTACATAAACCAGAGTTCAACATTTTTATTTAATACTTGTTCTAAGAGAAGAACTCACAGCTTCAACTTGACAACTTAACTAGGCATTGCAAAACATTTTAAGACATACAGTTTTTCCAAAGGGATCATGGTACAAGTTAATTTTAAACTACCTTAAAAGCTAAATTAGGGCTTCAGAAAAAGCACAGAGGTCTGATGTATTGTATCAATACACTTTTCACAAGTCTAAATCCTGCACTATATTTAAATAGACAGCATTTGAATACTTAGCTAAATGGAAAGCACTCAAATTATGAGATACAGCTGTAAAAATAACAGCTGCTCTACTTATTCTTCCTTGAGGATCTGGTTAGATTAACACATATGTAACACTTATGATTTATTCATTGCTTTCTGAGTAGCAATGTAAAGTAGCTAGACTGAACTATAAAAAACAGGTTAGTATAATTTCTCCTTTTAACACACTTAAGAAATAGCAATATGAACCCTGTCAGATTGTACATGGCTTTTTTTCCTTGTTTTAGAACAGCTAATTTAAGCATATGATTCAGTTATCACAGCACTGATACATTAGGCCAGGATACAGCCAACGCTACTTTAAGAAATCTTGATTCTCAGATTCTAAAATTCAAATATGGAACTGTAAGCTCAAAATACAAAGCAACAACAGTTACAGAAACACAACAGGAACTTGGTCTTCTCTAAGCACACATCCTTAAGCAGTTAATTAAAAAAACATTTAGGAGTCTGATGATTAATACCTAATGCACTGAAGTGATTACTCTGAGGAAAACAGCACAGTTCTCTCCTAATGCCCTATTGGCCCACTATGGCTTTAATATCAGCTAGACAAGGAAGACTTTGATAAATCCTGACAGATGTTGCATTCATGTGGTATTTCTAAAATTTTTATATTAATGCATGGAACTGGAACCTGAAGTGATAGGCTTCTGCAGTAGAAATGAGACTAGTAAAGGCATTTTCCATTAAATAAGAACCGCCCCATACCTCAGTAAGTTGCCCTAAGGCAAGGGCAAAGGGGTTCTGTGTACAGTAATTAAATCTCTCTTTCATTTAATGCTCATTTGGTAAGGAAGAAAAATAAGTAAATCAGTACTCATTTGTGGGAGCACTGATGCTGTGGGCAAAAGCCTCCAAGTAAAGGAATTTTACGACCTTCCCAGCAAAGACATGATGGTTTCAGCTGATAATCAGACATATCTGGCAGAGGCACCAGGGTCAACTGGGGCTTTTTTTTTTGGAAACTGATGATTCATAGTTCCATGTTCTATTGACTGAGATCTGACAGATTTTCCAAATAAATATGTATGACCTACAACCTCAGTTATTTTACAAATTGGCCCCAAACATATTCAAAAATCACATGAAATTTTCCCGCAGTCTTCAACGTGAACCCATGTTGTACATGTGTTGCAAACTTCAGCTCAGTCCCTATGGAACTAGAAACCATTTCTATTAGGTTTTACTAGAACATTTCATGATCACAAACACTGTTATTTGAGTTACATTTTTAACTTTTTAAGCACATAAGAGCAATGGGATAAAGAAGAGGAGGGAGTCATAATGCAGCCAGGCTGTGTCCACGAGGATGTGGTGTGAAATAAATAGAAACAGAGGATAAGGCATATGGGGACTGTCCATCACTAGTTACACCCTGTACCAGTTGGCACCACAGCAGAAGAAATTTTAAAGAATGAATTTTATATTCTGTGGTATTCTTAATTTATGAAGCACAAAACTGGATTTCTCCTCTTACAGATGGAAACTGTTCATTCAAGTAAAAGACCACTGAATGTGAACAAGTGTTGAATCAGTCTCAGCCATCCAGGATGTGCAGTTATACTGAACAGATGTGTGTGGAATAAAAAGAAAGGAGTAAAGCATCTTAGTACACCACAAATTATGTCCTTACATCTAGGTATAGGAAAGTAAATGAGCCAAATCCTTTAAATTTTTACTCAAGCAAATTATCAATAAAGCCAACAACAGTTTGCTCATTAAGGTCCTTAGTTATAAAATTTAAAACTTACAAAACGACTGTTCCCCACAGAGACCCCTTATAAAATTAAGATCCCTATTTCTTACTGAAAGTAGAAAGAATAAAGGAGTTTGGGTCCTAAAAGCCATCTTCATAAAAAGATAATTATTCCCCAGTTCTGTCAAAAATTACTCATTTAATGCTGCAATCACTGTGAGGAAATCCACAGTTCATGTTATGAAGCAGGCCAGACTAAATTGTTAAGATCACCTCCCTTTTTCATCATCAGTGTCTCTCTGAGTGCGTGATGCTCTAACATCAAAGCAACAAGTGACAACATTTGCCAACAGAAGCTTTCATAAATGAAATAATGGAACAAAAAGTATAAATATTTCAAATATTAACTAATTTTAACCATCTTCGTATTGTCTTAATATTAGAGATCAAATAGATCAATTGCACACCAGCTTTCATCAATATAGTCCAGCTGTAGTCCCTAATATATCAAAAGTCACTCACTGCACATACCCTAAAAATGTCAGCAAGATTTTATACAGAAGAATCAGATTAACTGGTATTTCCTAAATATGTGTTTTCTCTAGCACAGAATGGCAACAACAGCGTGCGGGGTTTTTTTATTTTCCTGAAAGTTGCTGAATACATTCCTGCAACAGTGAATTACTATCATTTCATGCTGTTTTTAAACTTGTCTAACAAAAAACATTAACTTTCAAGTAGTGACAATTCGCAATTACACTCAGTACGTTTCCAACTCTTTATATGCATCTCCCCTAGGTAGACTAACAGTGTTTTCCTAAATTATATATATGAAATCTAAATCACACAAAGCTAAAATCGTAAATTATGTTTCTATTCTTCTCATACTCTACATTGGATCTACAATTATAATATATTTTCTGAATTTTCCCCATGAACATCCCTATGAAAAAACTGCAATCAATGCAGTAAAATACTGCATGTCTAATCAAGCAACAAAAGACAAAACTACGAGAAAAAAAAAGTAAAAGACTGTACAATGAAATATATATTCTGTAGTGTGTTTATCCACAGAAGATTACTCTGCTGTATAAATGGAATAATAAAAAAGCAACAAAAAACCATTTCACAAATTAGTGTAAGATTTGGATAATGCCTACAGACAGAGCTACAATATTGCTATAAAGCCTGTTAGCCCTGAGAGAGGAACAGCTTTGTTTTTCACATGGAAACAAATGTACACATCCACAAAGGGCTCGGGTTTTTGTTGACATCCTCATCTGCCTGATCTCTGATGATTCTGTCAGACATTTCAGTACCAAGGCAAGGCACGGTGAGCACAACAAATAAGCAGACCTAAAGGCCTCTTCAAGCTAGACATAGATAGAGTTTTCCCTAAAGAATAAAGAGTTCACATTCTTCTTCTTACCAGCATAAAAGGCAAACACTTCCTTTTATTCTGTGAAGAACCATAAAAAGCTGAAGGCAAATGCCACTTCTTTAAACAAACAAAACATTGTACAGGTGCAGACGTGCAGTATACATAGAAAAAGCTGTAAAATAAGGGCAGTGTTATTTCTTTTTAGATTTTCTTCACAGAAAATCGGAGGTTTTTTTTAAAAAAACTATTAAGGTTGTTCCTGATATTTAAAACACCATGATAGTAAAAGCAGACAATTACTCTTAAAGTCCAGTATACTTCAAAATGTTTGGAGCCATAAGCCCTGAGTTTTTGCATAAAGTTTAGTACATTTAGACACTACGTTTATATATATAGTATATATACACTAGTATATTTACACAGTGCCATGCCGAGAAGAAAATTTTAAATAAAGTCACAGTAGTCTCATTAAAGTTACAATTAGTCTAGGCTTCGCTGCACATGATTCCATCAGGAATGTGAATCCTACTGAAGAGCTGGAGGTGACTGGGGGGTGGGTTATCACAACTGCTTTGCATCTCTACAGGTCCACATGCTCAAAGCATCTCAACTGGCCACAGCTATCATTGACTGACAAGAATTAAACTGTGTCTCTGACTGGAGCCAAAGACTGACAGGACTTCATAGAGCTGGATGAATTTTTGTGGGTCCTACCAGCATTCATTCATTATATATGGTTTTAATCACCCTATCTTTCTGCCAAGAAATCCTGTCTTCAAGAGAGGTTTAAATGTTTTTACAGTAAGTTAAAATGTAAATTAATTACAGCCTTAGGTCAGCAGTTTCCTTCTGTAAGACCTGTACCCCTGAAAGTGTACATCCACAGCTCTTGGAATAAAGAAAGGAAACCATTGATTGTTGAGCAGAATCAAGCATTCAAGAAAATATAACTTACTCCACGTGACAACATGGAAAAAAGAAGTGGCTACAGACTCAGTTCTAATCAACCATCTTAAATAAAGAATGAAGAAGATTGAGAAATCAAAAAAAAAGGAAGATTCTAAAAAAATATTTACATAATTCAGAAGAGAAATGCCTTGAGGAATACAAAAATCTAACAGCATACGTGAACAAAACCCAAATGCTGTATCAAAAGATATTTATAGAAGATCAAACTTGTTGCTGATGAAGACATTGTAAAAATGACATTTCCATTGTCTGTTTATATCTACAGGACTGGAATAATAAGCAGTTTAAATCCTGTACATCTGTTGCTGTGTTTTCCCGGTATTTCAAGGACACAGACCTTAAACCTCTGCCCATACTGGCCACCTACCAGTTAGATTTCCCTTCTACACACGATGTATTGTTACTTTCCTAAAAGCCAATTGCTGCACCCGACCTGAGACAAACCATCTCCCATAGGCTGAGCAGCTGCATCAGAAGGGGCTGGCAAAGGGGCCCAGGGGCATCACAACACAGTTTGTCCTAGCGAGCATCGCTCGTGCTGCACTGCGCTCCAGCCAGCCCAGCTCTTTCCCCATCAGCACATCCCATAATTAAATACATGATATGCCTGTCACGTTAGAAGTCATCTGAGCTGGAGCAATCAGCGTTCCCGTTTGAATAACGTAAATCATCACAATGCAACCTAAGCCCCTCTCCGCAATCAGCAGCACAAACAGCACTCACACGTTGACCTCTGGGACTTCGGGCGGTGCTGACTGTCCACTGACAAGGCTGTAAATGTGATATGACAAACTCAACCATAAAAATACAACAAATAGCCCTCCTGATTTTATTACTTGTCATCTATTACATGCATTAAAAAAATTTAAAAAAAAAAAAACTGAGCAAATCTCCTCTGGGAGGATTTGAAAAGCTGTGATTTAACAGACATTTCAGGATTTTTAGAAGGGAGAGGTATCTATGTTCTATATCCCCAAATCCCACCCAAAAGAGGGGAACAAAGCAGCTACCACTTCATGGTTTCAAGCAATAATTTACAACTGTTCCCTGTAGAAAAACAGCTATCACCTCGTCAGCAAAAATTGATATGAAAAGCCAGATTTCTGCTCCTACTGAAGTCCATGAAAGTTCTACTGCAGCATACAGTAGGTTCTAAATAGAGTCCCACTAGGATAGAATTCATTTTTTAACCATTTTCTGCTTTTTTAAAAAAAAGAACAAAGTAACTGCATTTTTAAATATTAATTATTATCACCTGCAGACAATTACAGTAGAACCTTGTGAATTTGTAACAGTGATAGAAATACATGACAAGATTTTCTGAATTTTGCAAATTAACCAACTGAAAAAAATGCAACAGAAAAGCAACACAAATTTACTAAGTTTGGTTGAAATTGTTTATACCACTTCATAAAGTATTAGTCAATCTGATATGTTGTATCTTAGTTTTCAGATCCTTCATTTACATTCCTGGAGGTATTAAGTATGATTACTGCAAAATGGTACTCAATGGAGGAATACAAAGGAAAGTATGCCAACCTCCTGAACATAGTAATAAGTTTTTATTTCTCATCTAAATCCAAAGATTCATTGCTCACATCATTTTCATTTTGCAGTCAGTTAGAACTCCAAAGCCACAAGACTGTCACAGCAGCTAAACTTTCACAAATTTGACATTTTTAAACTTAAATATTATATATAATTCTTATTTTATATAATTATTATCAGTTTACTAGTAAAATATGGTTTCTGAATTTGACTTTATTATTCACAACTATTACTATAAGGTTAATACTCCATAAAATTATGACATAATTACATTTGAAAACTGAAAGTTATATCCCTTTAGTTTACTTTTGTCTTTTATAGCAACTTGCAAATATTTATCCAAAACCTCCACTGCCTTTCATTTTCATTTTTATGTTCACACAGTTGTTTTTTTGCATTTGTACAGACCCTTGAAACAGCTAAAGCCAGTTGGGGAAAAAAGTTAAGATGCTAAAACAGTATTTTTTTAATTAGCAAGAAACTACATGAGAAAACATTGTAATTATTTCAACTTATTTCCTTAATGTATTCTTTTTCAAGCTAAATGTTCCTGTAAAGCAAGCCATTTTCATCCAAAACTACTTATTTCTGTAGTTATGTGAAGTCTCTCCCTGATACACACAAATCTTAAGAAGTTATTTGCCAGCAGTGCAACTGCAAACAACCAGAAATTAAAAACTTCAGCATGTATGTAACTTGATGACTGCTACATGCTGGGATCATCAAACTTTTAACCTTAGTTAATTAAACACAAAAAGGATGTGGCTCACGTAATGTCATACCTGCAGTTTTCTTGTTTTCTCCATACCTCTCACTACGTGGCTCAATCCCTTATGTATTTTCTACAGTTCACACCTTTCTGTACAGACAGATTTCCACTGACCAAGAGTGTAAGAGTGTCTACTCAGCAATTCAGCATCCCAACCTGGATATCTAAAAACTAAAAACACATGATTAGGGGCAACACATTTTAAAGTGCACTGCTTCTCACCTTGCACAGAATCCTCACTCCGGGGAAAGAGATTCCAGCTCTCCAGAATGCTAACAGCATGTCTTCCAATTTCTGCAATAGATCAGGCAGACTCTGATTCATCTGCTCAACTGGTGAAAATTTAAACAGCATCATAATATAATTATTGTACTACAACACATACACATTGAGCATTTAAATCAGGCTGCACAGGCAATTGCACACTTGATATGGCAGTTCTGAAGTATTCCTGAGGAGATTTGCAAAGGTAAAAGAGCTCTTAAAAAAAAAAAAAAAAGTTCTTAAAAAGGAAACATATTCTATTAACTGATAGGAACATAATACCCTCACAGATATTCCATAACTTTGCAGTCATAAGGTCTACTGGAAAATTCCCTGTTTCTTGAACCAAGTAGGTCACTCTTAGCTACAGAAACTCATCAGTCTGTGCTTTTAATGAAGAGCTGGTCCCAAAGTACGTACCAAGAGCTTACTCGCTGGAGTACCGCTCCACTCCCGGTGCCAGCAATGGCGCCATGGACACATCCAGCGCCAGAAGTGATGCAGCTCCCGAGTAAGCTGTGTTACCGTCTAGGCTCTGCAGAAGACTCATCTCCACGGCTCTCCTCCCCTTCTAGTAAAGCCTCTTCCCATGTTTTCACCTCATTCCCAGTCTCTGCTCAGACAGCTGCAGCATGCAGCCATGATGACCAAGTACAAGTCTTCTCCACACACTCAGAGTTCTCTTTTCCCTTACACCTGAGCTCCATGGTGCCAGTCCATTCCTTCTACCCCAGCACCCTTTTCCAAGGCACTCTTGATGGCCAGTACCTGCTCTATGTCAAATCAAACAGTGATTCTTCTGCTACTCTGCCCCTTTCCAGCACACAGACAGAATGTAATTCAAAGAGAACGAAGTTGTAAGTCTTCAATACCAAAAAAAAAACTCAGACTCCAATCAGACCACAACTGCAATTTGAGAAAGGTCAATTCAGCTCCCCATCAGGAAACATTCCCTGTATGCCATGCTGACAGAAAAGTGGGGGGAAAAGTCTATCTACCCACTGAAATGAGATTATTTAAACAATCATTTTTCAGACGTTTATAAATGGGTCAAAGCAGAGTGGGTATTCACAGGGACGGTCAAGGACACTCTTGAATATAGTCAAATTGATTATATTCACCTTGTCAAATTGACATTCCTCCTTCAAAGCATGCAAGTACTAGAGCTTTATCAAGGGAAGGTTGATGGAATTCTTTCTTTTTTCTAATGGACAAAAGGATACCAGGCATTTTCTTGTGAGGCTTATGGTCAAAGCTAAGTTGGCAGTCTTCACTAGAATTTTCTGTTAAAAATCAGCCTCGAGCTAATCCACGGAAAAAAAAAATTGTTAGCACCAATGGTTAGGTGCTAGTTAAAATTGGAAACTGGAAATACAATCCTGCAAAGGGAACTGTATTGCCTTCAATAACAAAGCACAATCAACTCCTCTGCAAAATTTTTATCAGAGTTAACAAATATAATTCAAACATCTTTGCGGTAATTTTGGCAGGATGTCAAAAGAAATGTTTGCAGATAAACGTAAAATACTGCAAATTCTTTAAAAATTGAACTGAAACATATTTTAAAAATTCCTTCTTCCCAGATCTTTGAAATTGACAAAAATACCTATTTCCAAATGAAGAGAAACAACAAAGAACTTTAACATATGGGACAGTATATTCTACATACCAACCCTCCATCTACTGGCAGTGACTAACATTAAAGTCAAATCCTATCTCATACCTAACAACCCATGGTGCAAGCAGATGGTTTTAATCCCAGCAAGGAAATTTTCTTCTCCGTTGAGAACTGTGAGGTGACATGGCCATCCACTTTCATCAATGTCCTACGCTCCATTAGGAAATCCTTGTCTCTGGGGACACACGCTCACAGAGGAAGTTACACGCTTGAGGAAAAACATGTGCAGAAGTAGAGTTACACCAACTTTGTCCTCTGATGGCATTAAGAGTTGAAACTATGACCTTGTCCCCAACACCAGGCACTTTTCCCATTATACAGAAGTTTCCCATATAGCCATTTGCTCCCACAGGACTCCCATCATGTCAAAACAACATGAGATCATCATGATCACCAGCAATCCCTGGCAGTACTGGCTGTACATTTCTCCTCCCTGAGCCTGTACACACAGTGATTAATTGTATAAAATAACTACATCAAATCATCCAGCAGCAGTTATTGATCAACTTGTAATGAACACAAATGTAAACTCAATGTGTTCTATACGCCATGTCTATTTATGTGTTTCTATTTATGACAAATAGGTCAATTTCAAGTGGAACATTTTGCTGTTTTCCACTTATGTCTAATCATCCCTATGCAGTTCTTCATTTCCACTGAAGTTTGCCATTATTTATTTCACTTCAAATACTAAAACCATAACTACTACATGTAAGAGGACAGAAAGAAGAAAACAAAACCATCCTTGTAACTATTCGTACTTCAGTAAAGCCTCAAGATATTAACTATATACACTGGAAAAAGAAATGTCGTAAGGATGTTGATGGAAGCTTATGACCACAATACAGCTCTTACACAAAATCTGCAGCCCAAGTATTCACTTTCTTGTTTCAGCAGGACGTAAACCCTTACAAATAAAGTTTTATCCAGGACTCCACTCAAACTCCAGGACACTACCTGCTCCTTGCAGAATTGCATGATTCACAATTCCCAGTCCCCTTCCTCATTTCGTAGAACTCAGACACCATGAAGTTGCTGTGGAAAGACTGGGCCAACTCTTGATCAGACGGCAGCCATAATTTAATTAATCTTACTGTATTTATCTATTAAGAAATTGTTGAGTCACCATTAGTGTTTTAATTTTCAGATGGAGTTCAAATTTCAGGTTATAAACTCCTACACAAGAAAACCTGCATTTCATATAAACTAACAACTTTATTTTAGACACATGTACAGTGTGCAGTCCCTAACTAGCTTTTGAACACAATGAAACAGAACAATAAAGCTTTGGGAAGGCAGTGGGCTGCAGACTGAATTCCCCTAACCCTGGCTTTGAGGTAGGCAGTGACAGTCCCTGTAGGACTCTGCTGAGCAGAGATAACAGGCACTGTCAAAACAGGTTTCCTAGAGCAGATTGCCTAACAATCTGGGAAGGGCAGGATCCAAAGATTTCCCAAGGAGAACATTTTCACATCCAATCAGTCTTTCAGCTCTGCCCAGACTGTCCATAAAAAGGCTCATATAGCAGGCTAAGATGTGATGGAGGGCTGAGAAAAATCAGTCTGCTAGAAACTAGATGAAGTCTAAATTAATTTTTTTGTAGTTTACTGAAGAGAAACTCGTATCATGAATCTTCCTTATCTTGTGTCATTTCCCCTTTTTTTCTTTTATTTTAAATGACTGGTGAGATACAGTTATGCTGTGATTTTTTTTCCAAATAAATTATGAGCTATTAGCATATGCCACAGTCAAAGGGAATTTTTTTAAATAATCATGAATACTCAATCCAGCCTACAGATATAATAATCACTCATGGGAATAGGACTTAATATACCAATCTTCAAACATCATGGTCTCTCTTTCCACTGGCCATATCTGAAAGGCTAGGAAACATCATATAGGTATTTCAGCCAACCAACTTCTGGAAATCCTGTAGATATTATTTACAAATATTTTCTGTGCCCATTAAGTACTATAATTGAAATATTTACATTTTCCTAAATAAAAAAATATAAATTCTAAATGAGGACGCTTCCACTTCTTCACTAACTGCGATAATAACTGAACATGTCTAAGCTGACCAAATCAGCAGACTTAGCTGGCAAAGAAAGAAACCGAAAGTATCCTATGAGATATTGAAAAGAAATATATTCCATATGCTTTGGGATATTTTATAATGGAATCTTAAGATATGGATGGAGTTGAATCACAAGATGATGACTACATGCAGATAAAAATCTGGTTTATTTATCCCTGGTAAGGAAACAAGTAGACCCCATTAGCTGCAAGTTCAGTAATGGGGGTAAACAAGGAGAAAAAATAATCAGACAAGGAAGTAGACCAGATTATATTTCACATTCAATACTACTCCCTTAAAAATAGACGTCAACAGAAAGACAGAGACAGCAATATAATAAATTGTATATTACAAGAAAGCAAAAAGATACACTAATCCAAATGGCCTCTTTTCCATTTTTTCATTTCTGCACTGTTTCAATAAAATAAAGATTCTAATACTACGAGATATAAAATGTGAATGTAAATATCTCCAGAAATTAAAATTTATGGCTCTCCTAGCAACTGTGTCTCATACACTTGCACACATGCAGTATTCTGCATGCTATTTGGTTCAAGCTTTTGTGCTTTCACAGCAACGAGGTCGAATTATGGTTGCTGTGGGAACTATATCTTTGAAATTCTTGACTTGTGCTCTCATCTGAGCTCAAATGTTACTTTTACACAGGCAGGCATTTGCTGGATTTCTCCACGGAAAGGAATCTATGTGAATGGTTACAAACTTTGGTATTCTTACCAAAGAGAGAACATAGCTCCATATCTGGAGAAGTACAGAGCTCTAATCACTGTCACACTGCACACATACACAAGAAGTAAAACAAAGACACATAAAACCTGTGAGTCAAATGTGGCAGGGTACCTATAGAAACAGTACCTATAGTGATGATGTCACTAGAAGTTTGGGGGGTGCAACCCGCCTTTATTTGTTCAGCTTTTTAACCACAGGGTTTGAACACATGCTTTCTTTCAACCATTTGATGAGAGGATATATAGATATATAGATATAGATAGATGTGTATATATATACACACATGCATTTTTCAGATGCTTTGGAGGTTCTTTGTGAGTGAGTGATCTTTACAAGTGTGAGGGGGTCAGTATTGCCCAGCCCCTGTACCAAGAAGTTTAAACTTTGAGGTCTGTTTTCTTGACACAAAATATTCTATTTACTATGTCCCCATGGATACATTTTATGATTTGACGTCATCAAGAAAAGGGAAGTCCTTTAACAAACCTCTGTGCATTTCTGGAATATCATTGAACAATTATGTCTCTAAAATCATCAGATTAGAAATCAGAAATACCAAGTTAACATTGCAATATTCTTAAACTGAAATAAATTTCAATGCACAGTTGCTAGTTCCAGAAGTCAACATACGTATCATGTTTTAAGGAAGATTTTTGATTAATGGGGAGGAGCATGAGGAGAGGGAGAAATGAAAAAGCAACCTAAAGTCACAGATCCTGAGGCATGGTGACACCTTTCTGAAGAAACACCAATGTGCATCTACACTGTCAATGCACTCAGCAGACTCTCAAGGTCTCTTTAGCTTTTCCCAAGGAAAGGTGAGCATTGCACTAGGGCAAGTGCCCTTGGGGAGAAAACACTCAATCCAGAAAAAGCAATCCAAGTGAAATATGGCCGTGATGCCCTGGTTTAGAACAGAGGAAACAGCACACACTGAAAATAACAGCCTGCCAAGAAAAAGAAAAAAAACTACATGAAAAATCTCATGGGAAAAAACCCCCACAATTTTAAGATGTAGTGCACAATAAATAATAATTATTCTTACTTTAAATTCATTATATCTGCTTTGTATACCATTATAAAAGGACTCCAAGTTAGTGCTTCTTGCAAATAAATGACATCTGAAGCATGGCGTATTTCCACAATAAACAATCAGTTTCAAAGCAGAGTTCAAAATGTTAACACAATAACTTACCACAGAAGCTTCAAAAATGAGAGTTATCTGACAAACAAAACTATATATTGATGAAAACTAGTCTGTATTAAAAATTTAGAGATTACTCAGTACGACAGATTTAACAAGAAACCATCAAGTCTTGCAAGGGTAACACTTCTACTTTGCATCTTTGAGTCTAGTCATAACACAGAAGTTTATTCTGGGTATAAAAAGAATGAATATTAATATAATTTGTGTCTCCCAAAGAAATTGTGTGTTATTTTCATTTCAGGATTGCAAGACTACTAAATATGGTAATTAGTTAGAGTAGTTGTGTGAAGTGGAAAGGCACATCACTAACAATGCAACCATGCTGAGTAGTTTTACAACTCACTTTTGAATGACACATGCCCTTTCTATGAATAGAATGTCAAATCAACAGCCTCTGTTAGTGTCTAGACATAATTGTCTCTGAATTGAATACATCATCATTAACTGTGATACCAAAATGGTTCCAACTAAAATAATGGAACTGTCTCTTACACCATACTTCTGCATATTTTGTAAAAATTACATAATACAATAGGTCGAGAAAGATTTATGAGGTTAACATTTTGCATATTCCTGCAATCAGCCCAACTGTCAACTCTATTCACTGTATGTAAAATGCTGCTATAAAATGTGCTTGCAAGTAAACATAGCCAGAACATCTGGGGAACGTATGCATTCTGAAAAGAAATTGTGTTTGACGGAAGACTTAAAAACATACAAATAGGCATCAGTTTTTAGAACATACAAATATTTTTTAATATGATATATTTAAATTATAGTAACCATGTGCAAAATATTATGTATATAAAAAACAAGTATTTATTTATGCACTTATTCTGAAACCTTCTGGAGGAAAAGTCAAACATGTCTACATCAATCTCATTTAACTTTCTTTTGATTTTTCTACGAACCTTGCACAGTCATAAGAAAAAGTGTATGTGTGTACATTTGTGAGCATGTAAAAAAGAAATTACAGAATGATTTTACAAAATAACTAAAAATAAGCCACAGAGTTCTTCATGTTGGCGCATTCAGGTATTAGAACACTGTACACAACTTCATAGTGCAATGTCTAAATCGTCTAACAGAGCAGCTTGCACATGTAGCCTGAATTCACTCTTCTTCATGAGAAACAAATATAAGCCTCCTAATACTGATACTCTCTAGCTTTTAATGACAAAAAACCCAGGGAACATACTATGCAGTTGAAAAAAAGTTCTCAGTTGTTTCTCAGCACTCTGGTTACCATGTGACCAGAAACCATGTCACATCACCACAGCAGTTGTTAACACAAAATGACTAACAATTAATCTGGAGGTACAACAGCTTTGATAAGATCTATCATTACAGCAAGTAGCAATCTAGGGTTCCCCCAACCAATATCAGAACCATGATAAATCATGCACTTTAAAATATGCTCAAGATGCTCAGGAAGTCTGGTCTCCTTCCTGACCATAAGTACAAGTTCTAGTAAGCACACATTTTAATGCCTTCTCCCAATATCTCATGGCTCTTTAGTTTTATAGCCCACAAATTATAAATTGACTCACTCGAAATTGCACTGAAGTGCTAAAGAAAACGAAAAAAAGAGAGAGAAAGCACATTAGAAAGCACATTGCAGCGTGCACATTGGTTTTGCTCTTTTACATATATATTGCTATTTTCAAAATACCAGCTGTATGTTCTTCCTGTGACAGAAGAACCACCCCTTACACAGAAAAAAATACTACAATGACCCTACAATGACTCTGTCTCACATGGAGCTGTACTGAGGAAGGTCACAAAGTCACCACAAAGTTCTTCCTGCATGCTACAGAAAAATCTAGTAAAAATCCACGGTGGGCTAGCCAGAAACATCTATGTTTACAAAGACTGCAGATTAAGTAAAAGGGACTGCATTCATCGTGTTAACCAAAGGTTATAGTGTGGTACTCAAGCAGAATGTTTAAAGACATATACAGAACTGATACTGAAAACCGAATGAAATTAAAGAACTAAAGGAAACTAAAGAACTGTCTCTAATGCTGTCCTTAGAAACCAGTAAACTATGAACTGAGTGACCAAAAAAGCATCACATGAAGCCCCCGGAGCCAGTCTTACAATTAAATAAAAAAATTTTTTAAATCCACTGTGGGGGGTTAAAGGAGACTTTGCTAAGTTCAAAACTGCTAGAAATTTATGTGGCAGCTCCCTCTTCTGGATCACCAAACGCTGACAATTCAGCTGAGATGGCAAGATGTAGAATCTGACGAGTAAATAACACCTTTTCACTGTTTCTGGGTTTTGTCATGTGCCGTTAGGCAATCACACAGAGACTTGTGAGCTGTTGCCCATTATTTTGAATAAGGAGTTTAATATCCAAGTAGCATACTGTGGAGGAAAGGCAGTTGAAAATACCTGAATAGTTTGAAATACTTTTGGAATTTTTTCATCAGACAGTACAAACATGCAAGAAAAAAAAAATGCATTGACTTCTGCTTTAAATCTCTCAGGATTTTACTTAAAATAAGTATTTTACAGAAAAGAACTGATCAATAAGAATATTCAAATTCAACCTGCATGGCCTGCAGTATGACTTCTGAATCCCTATTTTCAGAAGTTAAGTTTCTGGGTTGCAATTCTTGAAATTTCTTTCAGCTTTGACAGGTTCATACATTTTTAAAAAACCCTGCACAGCAGGAAAAACTTCTCTGTGCATCAGTTCTTCAGACACTCTGCAAGACAGCTTGGGCAATTTCTGCACACATTTATAAACTGGAATTGGAAAGATCAGAAAATTGATACTCTCTATCCCTATATAAAATCCATTTCCATAAAGGAACCCTAGCTTTCTGACTTGACCTATAATGGAAGAGGAGGCTTTGTGAAGAGCTGGTGATTTTTCTGTATCTCAGCTGGAACCACAGGCAATTCTATACTCTCTAAATTGTCCATCGCTATTCAGGCTGAATGACAATGTTTGTCTTAAATATAAAAATTACTCCAAATGGCAAATCTATGGCCCAAATGAAATTACTGTTTATTTCATCAGTGTGATTATTGATAACAAAATCATTACCTAAATTAAATTATTGAATATTTAATGAGGAAGAGGGTGCATAGAAGATGTCCCTGTGAAATTCTGGACCAGGTAACCTGAAAATGTGATTTTTGACTTGCTAATAATTGCATAATCAGGCCTACAACAATGTGATTTCACCTTTCATGAGATATATACACTGAGTGCCTCATAAAGGATATGACAAACTGAAACACCAAGGAAATTTTGAACATTCAGTCATGGATAAAACTAAAGTTGTCAGGAGTTATTTGGATGGAACTGAAAGGATCATATAAAATGGAAAGCCTTGTGGACCTGGAAAGAGTGAGAGAGAGGGAAAAGAACTAAGATTTGCTGTGCAGGCACCTGCTGCAAATGGCAGACTTTCAATGACACAGAGGAGAGACATCTTTGTCAAACTGTACAACAGTCAGTGGACTGAGACCACCCACAATTCCCTTTGCAGAGAGACGAGTTACAGAGGACAAAGGAAAAGTAAAACCAACAGAAATTAGAAAATCCAATCGGGTATGTAAAGGAGCAGACTGGGAAGCAGTGCCCCACTAGACTTGCTCTTTATGAGCAGAGAAGGGTTGGTGGGGGATGTGGTGGTCAGAGGCTATCCTGGAAACAGTGACTGTGAAATGATAAAAAGGTTTTGATTCTTGGTGAAATAAGGAAGGGGGCCAACAATATCCCTACCTTGGACGTTCTAAGGGCAGACTTTGGCCCGCTCAGGGCACTGGTTCAGAGTCTCTTGGGAAACAGTCCTTAATAGCAAAGGGGTCCAGGGAGGCTGTACATACCTAAAGAAGGAAATCTGAAAGGCACAGGAGCAGGCTGTCCCCATGTGCCCAAAGACGAGCCAGTGGGGAAGACCACCAGCCTGGCTCAACTTTCAGCCTAAGCTTTTGCTGGAACTCAGGGGGCGAGGAGAAAAAAAAAGTTTATGACCTTTTGAAGAAGGGGCAGGCAACTCAGGAAGAGTAAAAGGGTGTAATTAAGCCATGTAGTGAGAAAATCAGAAAGCCAAAAGCCTATGGGATCACATGGAATCCACCTGAGGGTACTGAGGGAGAGGCAGAAAAGTTCGCCAAGACGCTCTCCATCACTTCCCAGCAGTCCTGGCTAACCAGGGAGGTCCCAGATGACTGGAGGTTGGCCTGTGTGATCTCCATCTACACGAAGGGCCTGAGAGAGGATCTGGGAAACTACAGGTCTGAGTTTGGTGCTGGTGAAAGCTATGAACACATCATCTTGAGTGCCATTACACCGCACACACAGGGCAACACGGGGATCTGTCCCAGGCAGCACAGATTCATGAAAGGCAAGTCCTGCTTGACCAACCTGATCTTTTCTGACCAGGTGACCCACTTAGTGGGAGGGGAAAAGGATGTGGATATATCTACTCGGACTTCAGTAAATGTTTCCCACAGCATTCTCCCAGAGGACCTGGCTGCCCATGGCTTTGGCAGGTGCCCTCTTCACTGCGTGAAAAACTGTCTGGACAAGAGGATCAAAGGCACCCTCAGTCAGTTTGCAGATGACATTAAGTTGGGCAGGAAGGCTCTGCAGAGGGGTCTGGACAGGCTGGATCAATGGACCAAAGTGAAAATTGTGTGAGGTTCAACAAGGCCAAGTGCCAGGTCCTGCCCTTGCATCACAACAACCCCAGGCAGTGCCACAGGCTGGGGCAGAGTGCCTGGAAAGCTGCCTGGTGGAAAAGAATCTGGTGCCGTTGGTTCATGTTCAGTTCAGTGACTGAACAGGAGCCATCAGTGTACCAAGGTGGCCAAGAAGGCCAAGGCATCCTGGTCTGTATCAAAAATTGTGCGGCCAGCAGGACCCGGGCAGCGATTGACCCCCTGCACTCAGACTGTACCCCTGTACTGGTGAGACCACACCTTGAGCTCTGTCTCCTGTTCTGCGCCCCTCACTGTGAGAAAGACATCGAGGGGCTGGAGTGAGTCCAGAGCAGGGCAACAGAGCTGGTGAAGGGTCTGAGCACAAGTCTTATGAGGAGTGGCTGAGGGAGCTGAGGGTGTGTAGTCTGGAGAAAAGGAAGCTCAGGAGGGACCTTATCGTTCTCTAAACTACCTGAAGGGAGGTTGTAGCCAGTGACAGAACAAGAGGAAATGGCCTCAAGATGCACCAGGGGAGGTCCAGACTGGGCATCAAGAGGAATTTCTTCACTGAAAGAGTCATTAAGCATTGGAATGGGCTGCCCAGAGAAGTCATGGTGTCACTGTCACTGGAAGTATTCAAGAAGTGACTGGATGTGGAATTTAGTGCCATGGTTTAGCTAACACGGTTATGTTTGGTCAAAGGTTGGACTCAATCTTGGAGGTTGTTTTTAACCTAAATGAGTCTGTGACTCTGTGACTGGAAAGTAAAAAGGAAACTGGCTGAAGACCACATTCTGGAAACTGAGATGATGAAGGCTGCAACTTATGGCATTAAAGATCCAGAGAATTAAAGACATACAGAATGTTAGAGGAGTGTGTGAACTCCTTGAAAAAAGAAAATCTGAAAACATGGTTAAAAAAAAAAAAAATCTTAGTTTGTTTTTCAAGCTTAATCCAAACAGTAACATCACTTTTCAGGTTACTGAAAAAGAGTTAATATCTTCAGTCAGACATTTGCAAAATAAAATAATTAGCAAGTATTTATTTTATGGCCAAATGACAGTTAATGACTCCTAGGAGAAAACACACTCTAGCACTCATATTAAGTTCCAATGGAAACACAACGTAGGCAAGGATTTTATGAATCATTGTAATTAAATCATCTTAATGTACTTAAAAAAATTATTCCATAAATTCAAACCAACTCTTAATCAAAATACCAACATAGGAAACAACAAAGAAGAAATGTAAATAAGTCACTCACCTTTTCCTTTCCATAACAAGTGCATGTACTTTCCAGTATTTTACTGTCAGTCTTTTTTATAATAATCTACAGAAATATTTGAGTGAATGATTCTTACAAAACTCATGCCATGTATAAACAAAGATTCCATAAACCACAAATAAAAATATCACAAGTGGACTACTGTAGAAAAGTATCACTAGAAGTAAAGCTACCATAAATATGATTTCAATATTCCTTAACCTTTCCTCTTTAGCTATCACGCTGAACTTTTCATATTGAAACTTTATGTCAGATTGTGCAGCAACAACTGGAAGTATAATCAAATACCCACATTTTCTTGTAATGAGTCATTTACTGGGTCTGGTCTTACACAACCACGTCCAAATGGGAGTAAATTATGATGACAACACTTCAGACAGAAGCCCTTTCCCTGTGCTGCAGCAGCTCTCTGGCAACAGTGATAGTTAACCAACCAAATACCAATATAAGTCAGTGCAAAATAAAGAAGGGATGAAATACAGGGACTTGCTGAATATATAAACAGGGATGTAAGAGGCAGGACTGGAATAACTGTATTATCCACATACACAGCATCAGAGGGTATATCAGGGTACACACAAGCCCTGGGACACACCCCACAGCACTGAATCCAAGCTGGCAGTGTCCTAAGCTGTTTAAGTCTGGATGTGGCACTCAGTGCCATGGTCTAGTTGACATGGTGGCACTTAGTCATAGGTTGGACTCAATCTCAGAGGCCTTTTCCAACCTAATTGATACTGTGATTCTGTAAATGTACACTGGGGTGAGGCAAGAGGAGTATCAATCCCTCACAAGGATTTTGATTTCCTTTGAATAAAAACAGAATTGTGGTCTTCAGAAAAGGCACGGTTCAGCTCACTACATCTCACAGTCCCTGGTCACATCCAGCAGGGTTTCACGAGAGGGAAGTCCTGCTTAGCAAACCCAAGTTCCTTTTATGACAAAGTAACCCACCTAGTTGATCAAGGGAAGCCAGTTGATATCTTCTTTTTGGATTTCAGTAAAGCTTTCAATGCTGTCTCTCACAGGATCCTTCTGGACAAACTGTCCAACACACAGCTGAATAAACACATTCTGTGATGGGTGAGCAACTGCCTCATGGGTGGGGCATGAAGGGTTACAGTGAATGGGAGACATCAGACTGGAGACCTGCCACCCATGCGGCTCCACAGAGCTCCTGTGCTATTTAAATCTTCATAGATGGCTTGGACATGGGACTGGAACAGACACTGAGCAAGTCTGCAGATGATAAAAACTGGGAAGAGCTGTTGCCTCCCTCAAAGACAGGGAGGCCCTGTAGAAAGACCTCAATAAATGAGAGGACAGAGCAATCACCACCCATACGAAGGGAACAGGGGAAAGTGCCAAATTCTGCAGCTGAGACGGGGCAACCTTGGACGTACAGACGGACTGGGGAACGAGGGGCTGGAAAACAGCGCCATGGAAAGGGACCTGGGGGTCCTGGTTGACAGAAAGTTGGATATGAATCAGAAGTGCCCTGGCAGCCAGGAGGGACATCCCTGTCCTGGGGGCATCAGGCACACCATCGCCAGACGGGCAAGGGAGGGATTGTCCTGCTCTGCTCTGACCTGGGGCAGCTTCACCTCAAATACAGTGTGCAGTTCGAGGCACCGCAATTTAAAAAGATATAAAGCTATTATAAAATAACCAGAGGAGGGCAGTGAAGGTGGTGAAGGGCCTCAAGGGGAAGCCATATTGAGGAGCTGCTAAGGTCACTTGGTCTGTTCAGCCTGGGGAAGAGGAGACTGAGGGGAAACCTCACTGCAGTTACAACTTCCTCAAGTGGGGAAGAGGAGGGGCAGACATTGATCTCTGCTCTGTGGTGACACTGACAGGACACAAGGGAATGGCCTGAAGTTGTGTCAGGGGAGGTTGAAGTTGTATATTAGGAAAAGGCTCTTCACCCAGAGGGTGGTTGGGCAGTGGAAGAGCTCCCCAGGGCAGTGGGCACAGCACCAAACCTGTGAGAGTTCAAGAAGAGTTTGGACAACATTCTCAGGCAAAAGGTGTGATTCTTGGGGATGGTGCTGTGCAGGACCAGGAGTTGGACTCAGGGATCTTTGTGGGTCCCTTCCAACTCAGCATATTCTGTGATTCTGTGATCTCCAAACTGGACAACTGGAAGCCCAGTTCTGTAAAGCACATCATCCAGCTGAGATGGAAATACAACATCTATTCACATCGGTGATGATCCTTTGAAAGAAATCTTGGCAAACGGTGAAGTGTTAAGGAAAGGACTGCTACCGTGCCTTTTTGTAAAAGACTACGGGAAAATCACTTACTTGGTTCTGCCACAAAAGGTCTGGGATGTGAAAGCATCTACAGATGGAGACTTCCTATTTAATTAGACCTTACTAATGAACACATGACTCACAAGAACATTACTTTAGCTGTAAGTTTGTGTAATCACATTGCTTTCTATGGAATTGGTGAAATAATGGAAAAGACAGTACTGAACCAAAGCCAGACTTACTGTCTTTGATTGAAAACTACAGTAAACAAAAACCTATTGGAGGGAAACCTGATTAAACTCTTGTTAATCAGTTCACAAGTATTCTAGTTCCTTAAGCTGGTACATTGTTCAATTGTACTTCTACAACAGAACAGCAGATTAGCCATCTCCTCAATAAATCTCACTTCAAATTACTCATAAATAAAAGAGAATGTTACAGCAGCATAAGGTAATCAGAAGGTTCACATTGCAATTCACAAAGCTAACAGATGCCAACAGAGCTTTCAACCACTCAAAAGCATAAAGTTACAAAACAGGTGAAAAGAAAATTTACACTGTACATCAATTTCAAGCCTTTGATGAGATAACTTTAAGAGTGAAAACTAAAAATATGACTAGTGACCGAATCTTTTCATTAAACATATAATCATTCATATCTAGAATAACATAATGCCCGCTTAGAATTCACAGATTATATATTTCAAACATGTTAACTTACACAGTTTGCAAGAAGTTAATGTGATTTGGAACTTGAAGCAAAGGCTCTGGAATAAGCAGTCCTGTTAACAGACCACTAGACCATTGGACAAGCAGCAAATGATTTGACTTTTGAGAAGTCCCAAGTTACTATCTGCTTAATAGTTGACATTCAGCTTCTAAAAAAATCACATCCTAAAGTTCTACATTTCATTCTTGAAGCCTGTAAATGGATACACTAATACTGTTCTTCATACAGCTTTTGTGAAGCTGCACTTTTTGTGAGCAAAGTGCTTTAAGATCTTTAGCATTAATAAAATACATTTTGCACTTAGACGTTAATTATAGAAGTAGCAATATTTGAAATAGGATTTTGTTTCAAGGCAGCAAGACTAAATCAAACATGATTATCTTGGCTTTGATTGTGATATTTTACTTACTATGCTCTATTTTTCCTTTGCAATTTGAAATATGCAATTTTGCTTTTCTGTTATGTAAATGAATGTTTTTCATCTAACACAGCTATTTTTGGAAAAAGAATAATTTTCTTCCTTAGGCTAAGACAGAAACGTTGCAGAACACAATTCTGAAGTCTAACTGACAGAGTACCACAAGGTCAATGCAGGCATTTCATAGCAAAAGCAGCAAGAGATGCCTAGAAGACTAACTGAATTTACAACATTAATATGCAAATGTTTATATACACAGATACCTATCTAGATATATAAACCACACAATAATATTTAATATAGATAAGCTAATCCTTTTGTCCATCAGGTAGGTGATCCTAATCAATGCAGCTGCGATTACAAGTCATGGCCTTTCTGAAAAGTAGAAAGAACTGGGATAAAGAGAGAAAAGAAAGTCTGCAATTGAAGTCATAGGAACAATCCACTTTAAACTAAAGATTCTGTCTGGCTCTGTGTAATTTATTTTAAAGGCAAACTTCAGGAAAGGAAAAGGTTTGGACTTTATCCAAAAAACATGCAAAAGAGATCAAGTCACCTGCCACCACGGACTTTTCTTTGAATTGTTTTTCACTTCTGCAAAGTGTGCTGATTATATTGCTGTATGTGCTCCTAGATATCAGCAGCATTTAATAGACAGCACCTACTCTGGAAAATACATATCATATTTATATACAATCCTATTAACATAATTTATATACATACATAATTTATATACAATCCCATTAACATAAACAGGGTTTACTGCCTGCATATAACTTTGATTCTACAGTCTGTGTGATCAAATTACATTGCTTCAGCTTATTTCCTGGTCTCTGAATTTCATATATTCCCATGCTGAGTAAAGAGAAAGCATGTAAGATTCCTATTTGAGTAGTGGAATAAAATTGGGAATCCAAAAATGGGCAGCATTAAAGAGAACTGAAGTCTGGATTAGCAAAGTAATTTTAAAAAATATGCCCTGTGAAAAGAGATGACCCAGTAAATCAAGGGAATAAAACACCTGTTGAGAAAAAACATTATCATCTCAAAGCAGTGCTGAAACACTGGTATTTACCCAGCCAAATGAGGTTAAGAAGCATATTCTACTCATTCAAATCTTTAAATGAAAGTAAATGCCAACCTAAAGCTCATTTTCAGCATTCTGTGATGCCTAAGAAATGCTGTCACTCACTCATTACACTCCCTCACACGGATGTAATTTCCACCCCCACCTATCGTCATCACATCTGGTTTGGTATGCAGTTTCACCAAAAAAAAATCATGTAGGCAAAAAATCAAAACATCTTTTGATAAATGCTTTAGTATGCAATTGTGTGGAATTACACATCTTGTTAAGTACACCTTGGAATATAAACCACCATGGAATAACTGGAAGAAAAACTTAATCCAAAGCCTTGATCGAGCCACAGTTATATTATTAGTACACCAGGGTTTAAATCATTTCTCCAAACAGCAAAAAGCAAGACATAACACAAAACTTCACATCCCAAAGGATCACAGACCATAGCTGAAAAGACCCCAAATATGTGATCTTCCTGCCTGCTCCAAGGCAAGGTCTGTAGCTTTATCACTTCAACCTATGTTTGTGAAACAAACACTAAATACCTCAAATGACTGGGATTCTACTGTCTACCTAACTCATATATTCTAGTGCTCCCCTGTTGAAAAACTTTCTCTAATGTTGAATCTGAAGCCAATCTATCACAGTGTGCCACCTTCCTCAGTATTAGAAAGTTTGTCAATCTAACTCAACTACTGATGCATTGTAAACCTTTACGAAGAGTAAATACACCCTTCTTAGAAATACATAACCCCAGCAGACCAAAAACATCGAGATGAGATCTTAGTTCCACTTAACTCATTGAAGACAGATACTGGAAGATGCTCATGGCACTGCACACTACACATCTGGCATCATGGAAAATAGAGGTTCGCACCTAAGTTTAAATACCCTGCATATTCTAAACCATACACAGTTTGAATATAGTGGGGATACTTTCCTGCCATGGCACCCGAACACTGCTCTTCTTCTGGTCACAGAATATCAATAAATAAAACTTTCCAGGTGACCTCCTTCTTCAAAGTTAAGGGCTGAAAAAAGGCCAGAAAAACTTTCCAGCTCGCCTTGCACCAGCCCACCAGCACCACCAAGGCCAAGAGGACTCATGCCACCTAGCCTGCTACATGCAGAACAAACTTTTCCCCCGAAAACAGCCGAAACAAAACCAGCCAAGACACTTTCCCAAGGCCTGGAACACGCAAACCACCGGTGGGGAGCCCTTTTCCAACCCACCTCCCCTCCTGCCCCGGGCACCGCACCGCGTCGGGCGCCCCGCAGCGCTGGGGCAGCTGCCACGGTCTGTCCCTGCAGCGAGCCCTGGAACAGCGGGCGAGTGGACAGCCCCCTCGGCACCCCGGTACTCACCTTCAGACACCTCGAACTCGGCTGCTCCATTGAGCTGGTACAGGCACCAGTCAGCCGCGCTCTCGCCCGGGGGGCCGCCGGCTGGGCAGGAGGAAAGGCACAGTCAGTCGGGCACGGGGGCAGCGGGGGCAAGGCGCTGAGGAAGGGACGGGGGAAAGTGGCGGCGGGGGGAGAAGCAGAGACTGGGGAGGAGAGATGGAGCGGGCTGAGAAGGGAACGGAGGGATGAGAAGGGACGGCGAGTGCCGGGGGAAGGAGCGCGTTTCCAGATACCCTGTTTGTGGGACATGGGTGTTGCCCTCCGGAAGGCGCCCACCGCTCTGAAGTGTTTTTTGCTTTGCTCCCAGCGCCCGTAGCTCGGGGCGCCTCCTCCTCCTCCCCTCGGAGCGGGCGCAGGCAGCCGCCGCTGCCTCGGGGCGCTCGGGGAGCCGGGGGAGGGAGGACGGCAGGGAGGGAAGGCTCCGCCCGGAGCTCCCGGCGGAGGCGGCGCAGCTCGCCAGGACCCGGGGCGCCGGCCCCGCCGCGGCCCCAACAGGTGCTGGAGCGGCCCCGGACCCGCGGCGGCGCCTGGGCGAGCCCGGCCACCAGGGCGGTGGCGGAATGCGACGCCCCAGCCTGGCCTTGTCCCGGCCGGGAGAGCCCTCCCTGCTCCCGTCCCGTGTTCGTGTGAGCGCCCGTGAGGTGCAGCCCGAGCCTGCGGTGCGCGCAGCTCGGAGAGCGCGGGAGAGCATCCCTGGGGGACAGCGCACGCCGGGCACACAGTGCCAGCGGCACCCGTGCCAGCCGCCCTAGTGCCGCTCCCACGTCTGCGTTCGCCCCACCTCGGTTCTTTTACCATCCCTAGGCCATTTGGGCTATCTTGCTGATAAAGGCTGTAAGTGCCACGTAAACTGTCGGGGTATGTATACACTGCAAGGCTGGAGAGTGGTTTTCATCCACTCCACGAGCCCCTGTGGATCCACAAACTGTCTTTACAGCATCCCTGAGAGGTTAGAAAGAAAGCAAACCTGTTACCAAGTAAGTCTGAAGTGCTCTGTGCGGTGACCTTGGCCTTCAGCGGGAAATGGTTAAGGGAATGGCAAATTTTAACACACTGAAACAAAGAGCTAGAGCAAATATATGTTAATAAACGCCTTCATTCTTAGAGACTTCCCCCTCAAAAACACGACAGGAGCAAAATGTAAAGGTACATTAATTGTTCTGTTCACCAGGTGACTTTCTTGATACTTAATTTAAGACAATTGTGACTGCTTAGCTTGTAGTTGGCAGCATCCTGCCTATGTCTTCTGTCCTTTCAAGGTAACAGTGTCAGAGGCCCACGTATAGCACAGTTTGTGTCAAAGAGAGCATCCACACTTTGCACAGGCAAATGAGAAAAGCTTAAGAAAGAACAGAGGAAGACTATAATCAAGTCATACTATGAGATTAGGAGCCAACAAGAGGATAAAGTATCAATGTAGGCAGCTGTCATGGCATGATTACGCTGGCTCCTCCATCTACCTTTTTGCTCTTTGTGAAACGGTGTGTAAATGGCAGGGAAGAATTGGTTTCGGCATAAATTCCACCTGGCATACCTACATTCATGCCTTCTTGCAGCAAGTAGAGACCCTCCTGATACCTTTAGGTGTGTCAACTGCAGGCAGTTTGATTCATTTTTTCCTAATAAAAGTATTCTGTTTAAATATTTGCATTCTTCTCCACTGCATCCAAGACAGTGGCACACTGTGGCCTTTGTGAAAGAATAAGGAGGACAGTTACAGTTTCTGAAGGATTAGGTTTAAAATGAGAGCAACATTCAGCAAATGTTCCCAGCTACTTTTAGAAACAAAGCAAAACACCAATACTTAAGCTTTCCTGGGAACTTTACCTAAATGACAAAGATGAGAATGCCTTCTGAGGTAAAAGAACACCAGTTTGTTTAGACAGTGTGTGTATTTATATCCCCAAGCCATATGTTTGCTGGATGTGCACTAGCATTCTTGGAACTGAAAAGGTTTATGCTGATGATTTGAGGGAAAAAACTTATTGTAGAGCTGTATTAAATTAAAGCTTCATCCAGCTGCTTATAATGATACTAACTCCCCCTAAAAATTACCTATAGACCTTGATTGCTCTTCATTACAAGGTATTATCATAAATAAAACTAATCTTAGCTTTCCAGTGTTAGCCTCTTCTTTTTGCAGAAAACTCTAAACCATATGAATTAGCAAACAAAGGCACTGTTCTGGGAGAATCTATTCATATTAGATTCAAATTTTATGGAATGTGGCCATTTTATAGTGTCAACTAATTATTACTGGCTTATATACAGTATTTTTCATTCTGGACTTCAATCATTTACAAACTTTATATGTTAAAAAAAACACTGAGTTGCATAAAGCAGCACTCTTTTTCTTTCTAAAATGAGGAGATCAATACAAATTGTGTTTACAGTGTATGATCCATTTCTACAGGTGTCTTGAGTATCAAAATGGGTTAATTTGCACCCAAGAGGCAGCTAGTGCAGCATGAATTAATCTTTTCCTTTTATCAAAATCTGTTGATGGACACTACTAAGGTCTTTGTGATTGTTTCCTTCAATCACATAGGGAGGACTGGTTTAACTAGGTTTGGGATCTAGTAATGCTAAATTCACACCAAACTTGAAGGTGAGGGCAGTTACCCTCCTTCATCTGATGTTCTTTATTTTTGCACTGTTGGAAATGAGTGAGGACTCTGATATGATACTTTTTGTCATTTCAGGATTGTAATGTTATTGAAAGCATGCAATTTACTCAAACTAGAAGTTAAGGAAGGTAGTTAATTTATACTATAGTGTGTGTATTTTAAAGAATCAAAGTTTAAGAAAATAGTTTAATCTGTTTTGGCTTTCAATATCACAATGATTTAATGGGCAGAAACTGATGCAACTGCAGAAAAAACTTCTGAGGAGACTGCGCTACAGTTATAATATTTTTGGTTTTGGTGTTGGGTTTTTTTGGCTAAGACTTTATGGAGACAGAAGCGTTTACCTTTTCAGTTCTCAGCACAGGGTCCACCTGTTCCTAGCAGTGATAAAACAAGTGATAAAACCAATTTCAATGGGATCAGAAGGTCAACCACATCAAATTTAATCCTTCTTCAATTTTGGAACTTCAAAGATGCAGACAATAATCCGCAATGAACTAGTGTATCATGAAATAATGTACTCGCGCTCAGTTCAAAGGACTTTCCTAAAAAAAAAAAAAAAAAAAGAGAAAGAAAAAAAAGAAAGAAAAATATTTATCGGTGTCCAAGGTGCAGAACTCAGCGTCTCCCTGAGCATTCCAGTGTTATCACAAAACAAGCTCCGGAATTATCAGGAGAGCCACTCAGGAGCTGCGCTTTCCGTCCCACGCCCCCGCAGCGCAGCTCGGGGCTAAGGCGGAGTCGCCCCTCGGGCCCCAAAACCCGCCCGATGGAGAGGAAACTCCTGTCACTTCTTTGATTTATTTATTTATTTCATTCCGTAGCGGGAGGCGGTGCCGCGGGACGCGGAAGTGCGGCGGGAGCGCTGCCGCCATCGCCATGGCTGCCCCGCGCATCTTCCTGCTGCTGCTACTGCCGCT
>VZRL01004627.1:1721508-1734603 GCA_013397895.1 Origma solitaria
ATTTTCATGGTCTTTGTGTTTAGCTTGTTATGAAGCCAAAACCCCAGGAAAGCTTTGTCATTTCTTAGGGGTGAGAGCAGAACCCCAGGTCCTCGATGGCTGGGGTGAGGTTGGAGCCTACTTCAACCCCTGGAGCTGAAGTATACTAGCAAACTAATTTTTGCTAAATACATGAGATGTAGATTGCAGAACAAAATAAATCAGGTGGGGCATTGATACCTTTTATATTTGTTAGCCAAAATCCTAAATCCTGAATTCTTCTTCACTAATATAAATTTTTTTCATTTATATGTGAAAGATGCAGTGGATTCTTCACTAGACTGATACGGAATTAGGCCTAACTAATAAAAAGGAGCTAATGGCTCACCCAGGTGTCTCTACTGTGAGTGTATTTTGTCTCACTTTTTTTAGGAAAGATTAATTAATTTCTCCTCTAATACTTCAAACTCATACTTAGAAATTGCATAAGAGAACACGAAACTAAAAGTTAAAATCCAGAGTTAAAATTTGACATTGTAGTAAGTATCTAGTAATCTTGATTTTTAAAAACCCAAATGAACCAATGGAAAAATAATTGAGGAAGAAATTATTTAGATAAACACAACAGTATTTTAAGCCATTTCTCTTACACTCAAATGTTTGCCTCTCTCTAGTGGCATGACCATTTATACAAAGATGGCTGGATTTCTGTTGTGGAAAGCAAGACATCAGGAAAAGTTAATTTCTGATTTGGGTTACCTCATCTCCTTATTTCAAATGGTGATTTTAATGTAGGAAATTATCTAAATTGAAACTGGATTCATGTTTTGCATATCATGTCCATTAGTTTTTCAGTGGGGTGCGATCTATGTGTCAACCACATTCAGATGTACAATTTGTGCTGTGTGTTCTTAAGTACCACTACTTTAAGTAGGTAAGTGTTATGGTTAGTGTAAAATAATTGTCCTATAACATGCAGATAACTTTGTTGCATGAAAAGACAGACATTTCAGGAAACCCTAGCATGCTGGCTGTTGTCCTTAGACATTCTCTATCACTTTAAAATTAAGTAAAAAGGTGGATCACTGGGTCTGGTGAACAGAAGTTGTTCTGGTGGAGGTAAGTGTACAAAATATCTCTTTGTGTGCACAACTTCAAATTAACATGGTGGTGTTAATTTGATACCATATCATAGGATATAACAGTGTGGTAGGTTATTTGATGGGTATAGATGTCATGTTTGCATTGCAGTAAAAGTCCATAGGCCACATTCTGGAATCGAGGTGTCTTTAGAAGCAAGATAAGGGCAATGCACAAAACCTCACGCTCTCACAGCTGTTTCTATATCAACAGTTGAACTCATTCTGCGATTCCTTTACCAGCTTGGTTTTACTCTATCCTAAAACATCAACCAAAATAGAGTTATTTTTCATAATAGTATAATTTACAGTATGTGAATCACTGTATTGTACTGGTAATGCACAGCACAGAGTCATACTTGCTCTGAAGAAGCAATTCTGGTAATTCAGACCATCAAAAGAAGAGCTGGAATGGGAGAATAAAGTGTGCATGTGTGGTTTTTAACGATGTTGGTGCAAAGTCTCATCATTCATGGCATCAGTGATTTAAGGTGAGCAATGAGGAACAGGGTAAGCTGTTCCCAGTATGTCAAAAAACAAGCTCATAGTGGTGCTGATCTTGGGGGAAGCTAGACCTTGATGTAGTCAAGTCCCCAGTCAGGAGGATCTATTCTGAAGAGCCAAAGGCTGTATATAGTCAGAACTCAGTGTTTCTGAGGGTAAAAATGAAGTGTGCAGCAAATGTGAGGTTTCTGAGCTCTCTCAAACCCAATGAGTGTTTAAAACAGCCCTTTTAATACAGGCAAAACGGAGCTTATTTACATTTTTTTCTTTCAGGAAAGTATGCACGCTTACGCAGCAAATGTCTACACAACTGTTATAGAAGAGCTAATGAAAGGAAAACAGCGCAAATTTATTGCGGTCGAGCAGGAATTCTTTCGACTGTGGTGGGATATGGTGGCCACAGATACACAGAAGCAGCAGGTAAATTGCACTGGAGCCATGCTTCTTGCTGACAAAGAATTCACACTCTTTTCAGGGGACAAACAAGGGCAAAGTACTTCACCATTTGCTTTTTACTCAGATCTTGTGTTAGCTGTCTCTGAATCTAGTGCTTAAAGGACCTTAACTCTAAAGGCAGTTGCAAGAGGTTAAACCCCAGCTACAGATTAGAGCAGTAGGAGGTAGTAACCTTTGCACTGAAGATTTTTTACACTTTGCAGTTCTTATTTCATTGGAAACTTACTTATCTGGGGGCATGCTACTTTAACATGTGGGTGAATCTGAAACAGGCTGCATCAATATCTGTTAAAACATCTGACACCTAACACTGCTCACAAGAAGGAACTTTCTGTTCTTTCCAGTTAAATACTGCTCAAAAGCCTGCCATTTGCAAACAAGGATCGTACATCAAAGCAGTGACTGTAGATTCAATGACTTTTTCTAGTATAGTCACCCTGAAGTTTTGTCACTTCTTCCCTCTGGCATGAAGCAAACATGCTGAATCAAGGACTGGACTGCTAGGCTAGCAGCTGGTTGTGTGCTGCATTGCAGTGCAGATGTTTGTTTTGGATCCTAAAACCAAAGGGTGTGCAGGTGCAGCTTCCCACGGGTACTCATTCACAACTCTGTGGTCTGTTTTGTTACCAGGGTCCAAACAACAATAACATTTTACTTGCAGTTCTTTGCATTTCAGTTTGTTTGAAGTTATAGATGTTTGAAGCGTCGTGTAAAAATACCTCTTGTCTGCTTTTGGGGTTTTTTAACATAGTCCTCCACTGAATTCTGAATCACTTGTTATGTTCAGTATTCAAATAACAGCCTGTGCACAGCTGATCTTTGCATGAGAGATTTTGCTGGGTTTTGGCAGTTTGCTGTTTTTGTGGGGGCTCTCTGCCCATACTTGCCTATTGTAGGACAATTTCTTGTAGATTTTTTAAATTAGAAAACTGTACTGTAAGCGGGGAAGAAAATAGCATAGGAACTGCTTTGTAGAAGGACAGAAAAATCCTGTAACTTTCAAAGGTGAGTTGGTCTTATTTCAAGTATGTTATGCTGCTATAATCCAAAGATAAAGTCAAGGCCCACGTTTTTAATAAATACTCCTGCTATTATGTGGAATCCAGAAAAATAACGTGTGTCACATTTGACCTTGGTAGTGCAAAAATTAGTACCTATGATTCAGGCTTTAATTTCCTAGCCTAATTATTTGTAATTGTTGCTTTTATGCATTTTATAGTCAGTTCTCTAGTTACTTTATAGTTTCTTCTCTCAAAATTAAAATGGTTAAAACGAAATTCCTCTGAAACCTGTGTGTCTAGCATTGCATCTCTAATTTGCAGATAAATGATATGTTTTTAACATTAGCGAGTTGAAAATATTGGTCCCTGAAATTAGGTCACTCTGGTTACTGCCCTGCTTTTTCCACTTGAACTCTAGTATTAATGATTTTCTGTAATACAGGCACTCTGGTTTTAATTTGCCCTTTTTTTTTTTTTTCTTCATTTAGTGGTTTGCTTGGAATACAGGATTTCATTTTAGTTTGTTTTGAAATGTCTGCTTTGGATTGGAACTATAACATTAAAAACTAGTGAAAGGTATGGCCTGGGTATAGAAGCTGGTTCTTCAATTCAGACAAGAGAATGTGTAAGAGTGAAATGTACTGCAGCAGTATTCAGCCAGATAAAAACCTTGTAGTTCTTAGTACGTGTTATTTACACAGAATTTTCTTGTGTGAACCATTCCTACCTCCTTACCCTGGATTGATGTCTGGGTGCTTTAGCTCGGGGAAAAATAAGATGTGTAGCCACTTCTGTCTGGTTTGTAGGCGTGAGTTGATGTAAAGACTGTAATAAGGTCCCAAAGATCACAGATATGTTCCAACACTATAGCAGCCTGCTGCTTATAGTACCAGTGCATCTGTTACCTCCATTCCCCCTTCTTTTGCTCCCTTCTGATCAGAAAAAGAGCTTGTCCTTACTGTTTTCTTTTTTTTGGGAGGAGGGAGATTGGATATTATTTCAATTACTTGAGTTATTTTTCTTGTGTTTCCAGCCTCTCAGTGGTTCCGCAAAACTTTGATTAAAAAAACATTTCTGTGGCCCCAAGTTTGGATCAGAGGTATATTTTGGACATCCATCCAAATGGGGAACAATAATCACAGATGATTTTCATGTAGGTCAGGGCTGGGTCTGTGCTGACACCAGATATCAGTTATCTGGTCTCCCAGCATGCTAATCAGTCACCACAGTCGGCTGGAACTAATTTAGGAATGCTGAGCCCTGAAGCGTTTTCACAACATTGGGAAGGAGAGAAATGATTATAATCAAAATTGACAATCTGGCATCCTATCTGAGTAGACACTGAAGGTTCCTGGGAAAATAAACATAATAGCTCTGAAAATGGCATCCTACATGACAGATTTAAAAAAAAAAATTGAGGATTAAAGTACATATTTGCATAAACTTTACTTATTGGAAGTTTGAGATATCTCTGGATTTCTACTGAAGTAACTAAAATAAACCAGAAGATTCCTAACACTTTTAGGAAGGGACATAGACTATTCCTTCCTCCCTCCAAACACCACCCCCCACTTACCCAGCATTTGCTGAAAGTTGTACTTGTCAACATACCTGTTGTTTCTAGGAGCTGAAATTAAACTTCCCCCCCCCCCGCAAAAATAACCAACACCCCCCAAAAAAAGCCACCATCAAAAGTCAAGCAGGTTGTAATATACCAACAGTTTTTAAACTAGAAAAAAGACCAGAAATTAAGGTTAGCAGTGGGTTATTCAGGCAGGCAAACCCGTGGAATAGCTATTTCTTAATAAAGCCTTCTGTCAGTCACAAGTTGAGCAACTTGTCTGTGCCCCAAAGGCAAGATAGCTGCATAGGGAGTAGAGAAGAGATGGTTATGGCCACGGTGTGATGACACACTGTCTCTCCTGGATCCCACAGATCTCGGTTTCCAACTAAAGGAAACCCTGGCAGCCTGAATATTACTGCTTGCCTGGGGCTCCATTGCTGCTGGCAAGGAGTTGTATATTGCTCCCTCATCCAGCCACCGAGTGCCTTCCCTAAGCCAAGCTGGATGCAGCAGGAGGAAGATTTTGGGAGAAGCTTTAGTATCCTCTGTTTTAATCCTCCAGCTCTGGCTGCCTTGAGGCAGGATTACAGGCTGCTGCCCGTGCAGTGTCTGGTGCTCAGACGGTATAAAAAGGCACATTAACAGCACTGCTGAGGAGCACCAAAAGGTCAGTGTCATCCTTTGTTCCTGGTACCTGGTTTCAGTGTAACCTGGATAAATCAATGCACTGTGCAGCGCATTGGAATGCTTTTTTCCCCCCCTTATTCTCCTTTAGATAGCACTCAGTACAGACACCCTTTTATCCCACCTTTTGTCCCGGATGCCTTCTTGACAAATGTTGTGTCTAGGTAATGAGCTGTGATATCAGATGCATCTGCAGCCTTTTTGGACAAGACCGAAATGATGCTTATATTCTGTGTCTTAATTTCAATATTGTAGGTCCGTCAGTTGCTTCAGGAGGGACGACTGGAATTTGTCATCGGAGGGCAAGTGATGCATGATGAAGCTGTAACACTAATTGATGATCAAATTTTACAGTTGACGGGTATGCATATTTGCATTTGACTTTTGTTTTTCATTGTTACATTGTTGTTTGGTTTTCATTTTTGCACTCCAAAATTGCTATTATTTTCTGACTTCTTAAGAACTGATGAAAGCATTTCTTATTTTTCACTTGCTGATGTGCTATTAATATAAAAATCTTTGCTTAAAAAAACCCAAAAAACAAAAAACCAACCAAACAAAAAACCAACCAAACAAAAAAAATCCCCCATTTCTGCAGCAAGCACAAAGGTTACCAAAAGCTGGTTTGTCAGGTATAAACTTGTTTGGAGCAGAGGCCTTTTGTGTGTGTGCGTTTGAGAGCTTTAAGTTCCTGGGAAGATAGTTATGGTGAAATTGAAGGTAGGAAACATTCTTCAAGAAAATACCTGGTAGCAATTCAGAGTATGGGGAAGTTGTATTGTTTAGGCAAGGTCTTCTGCAGAGTGGGGGCCGTGGAATGTCACTGAGGTCAAGTAAAATTAGTTGAAAGACTTCTTTGATGAAGAAAACCCCATTTGTAATCATTATCATCATCCTCTGTTAGAAATAGTTGCCTCATTCCAAGAGATTCACTATTTGCCATTTTAATCTTCTAACTTCTGCGTTGAGCTGTTTGTGTGTTACCCCTGTCCGTCTGAGGGTTTAGAGAGTCTTTTAGGACCTGGGTTTGTCTGGTTAATGCAAACAGGATCAGGGTAACTAGTCTTTTAGGACCTGGGTTTGGTTAATGCAAACAGGATCAGGATAACTAATCTTTTAGGATCTGGGTTTGTCTGGTTAGTGCAAACAGGATCAGAATAACTAATCTTTTAGGATCTGAATTTGTCTGGTTAATGCAAATAGGATCAGGATGACTTGTCTTTTAGGACCTGGGTTTGGTTAATGCAAACAGGATCAGGGTAACTGATGCCGCCCCTGTGCTAGAGATGTCTGTGATGTGCCACGAGGGAGGAGCAGGGAGGGATGAATTAGCGCCAGCTGCCATGGCTGACAGAAACTCTGTCTGCTTCAGGGCTATGCTCTGGGCAGGTTTGTGCATGGGGGACGAAAGGGACAGAAAACACTTCCATTGTTTTCTGAATCTGAGTGCACAGCACCACTGGCCTTGCTCCTTGTTTGTCAGAGTTTATCAGAGGCACAGGGTTAACAGCTGCTTCTGTACCTTAGTACACTCTGGCGAAGAGGAGGAGGGGAGATGAACTTCTTTTTGCTCTCACCTGACTCCTTTAAAAGTTTAAAGGTTGCTTTATGGGCTCAGAACACTGAACCAAGGACTTCTCCAAATAAAACACTAGTAATGATTGAAGGGTTCTTCTGTTAAACACAGCTTTTCTATTCTTTGGAGTTAGCTGAAAAAGACATTATTTCTAATTTAAAATTTAATTAACATAGTATTTATTCTAAAAAAGAAGTTTCAAGTTTGGTTATTTATTCATCAGGAACAAAAGTGTTAAAGTATTTTAAAATTGTCATTTGTTTTTCCTGAAAGCACTCTGCTTAGTTTGAGTACATAAAAAAGGAAAAAAGTATCCTTGGATTCTGTGGAGTTCAAGTCGAGAAGACAGAGCCAGTGCAGACATTTGGGTTCACATTTCATGTCTTCTACTGTCTGTCCAGGCTTTCAGTGTTTTGGAAGAACCTAGAAAACTCTGCTTCACATATGCCTCCACCAGAATACTTAAACACATTGTGAATATTTTAGCTAGGGAAGACATTAACTATGGAAAAGATGAAGTGAAAAGAGGCCTTGCAGTCTCACTTATTCAAATGTGATATTAAATTTTGAAATGGAGTTATTCCAAACCAGGGAAGATATGATTGTATTTTCAAATAGTTCTGAGCATAATTCTGTAACTATGAAATAATGATCTGCAATTTTCTTTTCTTTTTTTTTTTTTCATGAAGAGTATCCTAGAGTGATATACCTAGAGCAAGTTCCAAATAAAATCTAATGCTTTCTTCGTGGTTTGATTTAAATTATTTTTCAGGGTTTATTCTATCATCTTGGCTTTCTAGTTCAGGGGTTTCTTTTTTCAAAACTCATTTCTATATTAGTAACATTAGTAACTAAATTAGTAACATTAGTTGTAAATAACATCTTGTATCAAGATCTCTACAACCCTTGGCTTTTTTCTTTTCTTATGACTGATAATCATATTCATGTTAGTTCTGTTTAGTGGATGGCTTGCTTCCCTGTCCCTTTGTCATTAATATGAGACTGGAATTTTCTGAGAATAGGTTTTAAGATTTGAGCAAACTTAAACTAAACCCTGTGTTGTTGTTTTCATGCAGTCTCCAACCTGTATCTATGTACTTTTTCCCAGACCTGTCTCTAATCACAAGTTCTTTTTGTTTTTCATCTTTTGTAATGTTAACAAGTTATATTTGGCATGGCAAAATAAACATTGTCAGTACAAAACTTTTTGCTGTGAATGATTAAATTCCTGAAACTTTGAATGCTTTGGTAAACAGCATCAAGAAGCTATCCTTTAAGTGCTTATCTACAACACTACATTCCTATTAGACTTATGAAATTGACTTTTAGAAGCATTCCTAACCTGAATAAATTTTGCTTTGCAGAGGGTCATGGATTTTTGTATGAAACCTTTGGGTTCAGGCCTCAGTTTTCTTGGCATGTTGATCCTTTTGGAGCTTCTGCTACAACACCGACTCTTTTTGCTCTGGCTGGTTTCAATGCTCATCTCATTTCTCGTATTGACTATGATCTGAAGGCTGACATGCAGAAAAACAAGGTAAAAATACCCTTACGAATGAAACTGTTGCTGGCCTCTACTTACAGTAATCTAAACCATGACATTCAGATAAGAATATCTCTCATCTGTGCAAGAAAATGTAGGTATTTCTTCTCTAAAAGTGGCATGCTGATTGCATGTGGTAATGATGAAACATATTAAATCTATGTTATATGGTCAGTTAATGTCTTCGTGACTTCTGGTCAACTATAAAATGTAGTCTAGCCTCAAGAAGGCACAAAATGTGGGCAGATGGGCAAGTCTAAATGGCATTGAATTAGGATTGTTTGAACTGGAGACATCTAGAAGGAGTTTCAGCTTTCCCTGAGAGCGTCTTGGATCTGTTGGGTTTTATGTAAACTATTTTAGAGTGTAACATGTATTTTTGGGCACGGTGTTTTCAGGCTTGGAAATTTATTTGTGTTTGTAAAATTAATAATAGTAGGTCAGTTAAAGTGGCAGCTAATCGTGGTTTTGCTGAATTCAGGTTTTTTTTCATGTTCTGCTTTCTGTCACACAGTGTTCCACACACAGTAAATGCTTTTCATATCACAGTGTTGGACCCTGGTCTGTCATCGGTTTTACTCACTACATTATGTGAAAATAAGGGTCTTTCACTACTGTGCTCAGGGCACTAGGCAGTTTTTATGAATCTTGGGTAAAACTCAAGTGTCTCTGAAGAGGACAACAGAATTCATGTTGAATTTAGTGAAGCCAGGACCTACCACCTTGTGTCTGCAATGACTTGCAGTACTTCCTTTCTGTTAAAATCTTTTATGAGCTTTTGACAATCTTTTCCCAGCAAGTTTTTTCCTTTCTGGCCTGTAACAGTCCAAAGGCTTCCAAAACAGTAAAATTCTGCTTCAGTTGGTTTAACATTGATTCCCACTGATTACAGGGCAATCAGAGTACATCTGGATCTTTTCTGTCTTAGAGGTGTTCAACTTCCACTGAAACAAGTGAGGTGTGATGGCTGTGATAAGCCAGGCTTATCTCTGATTTTAGTATGCTGGCAGTGTGCTGCCTCCTCTCCTTCTCCATCAATTCTGATGGAAAGAGGCACTGATGTGGCCTCCTATATATAGTGTGTGACCTTGCCTGGGGTACCATTGGCTGGGCTTCAGAAAAAAGCACTTAAAAATACTAAAAGTGGTGGAAAGGAAGAGGGGAACTCTGAAGTCTTAAGTTGTTAATGATGTATTTACGTGCATGTCAAGGGTAATGGTTTCTTACCTTTTTTGTTTTCCAGAAACTTCAGTTTGTATGGCAGGGCTCACCTTCCTTATCCAAAAGACAGGAGATCTTCACCCATGTTATGGATCAGTACAGCTACTGTACTCCATCGCAATTGCCTTTTTCAAACAGGTCCAAAGATTTCCCAAATATGCAGAAATGTTGTTTACTTCTGAGAGTTTTTGTTACTGGGACTTAAGCATTTTCTTTGACTGTTTTCTTTCAAGAGTATTCTACTGCTTTCTCCTGACCTGAAGGTCAAGGAGATGTCTAGACTCTGTAGATCTGAGTAAGGATTATTTAGCATCCCCAGCTTTCCACTGTAATAAATAAAGTTTGCTCCGTACCTAACATTTGAATTCTCAAAAGTGACACTTACTACTGACAGGCATTAAAAGTACCTCTAAATATTGACAGACTTGAAAAATAATGTTTTCTTACACCAGGAGGCTTGAAACATGGGTATGGCTTTCATCTATATATAATACAGTGACTGACTTACAGAGTCAGTCCTTATTAAAAAAAATAGAATAAAAATGTGAAACTAATTAATTGCTGTAAAAAAAAATGTCCAAAGTAGGACTGGGGTCTTTTTTCTCTGCCTGGAAGTAAAGATGTAAAAACTCCAGGAAGCTCATTTGCAACTTGGCTATTGCTAATTGATTTTCTGTGGGAGATTTTCAGCATTATCTTCAGCTGAGATTGTGTATATTGTCTGTGTATGAACTAAAGCAACTAGAATTTTTCATTTATTTTGTAAAGAAATCTGAAAACTTTTGAAAACTTTCTTTTGCTTACTGGCTTATCCAAAATACTCTTTGAAAATGAAGTCTACTTGGGGAAACATCCTCGTTAGTACAAAGCTTGCTGGTTTGTCCTATGATTTCTTTGTTCTATGCCAGCAAGCAGCAGGAACTTGAAAAGCTGCACAGTGTTGAAAGAAAACTGGAGAATCTTCCCCCTACCTCCACCCCCAAATAAATGCTTAAATCTAAATACTAGCAATGAATATAAACTGATTTTTTTTTTTTGCCTCTTATTCCCTGTGTGTGTACATTTTATACCAGCACCTTTTGATGTGTTTTTCCCAGTTGAGTAAATCCTGTTTATAGCTTGTTGCTTTCTGCTTCTACTTAGGTCAGGGTTTTTTTGGAACGGATTTGCAACTTTCCCCGATCCACCAAAAGACGGTGTTTATCCAAACATGAGTCTCCCTGTTACAGAAGCTAATCTCCACCAGTATGCACAAACCATGGTGGCAAACATCAAGGAGAGAGCAGCCTGGTTCCGGACCGGTGACGTGTTGTGGCCGTGGGTAAGTGCCTGATCAGTGTTTGCTTTGGCAGAGGCAGCGACAGTACAGAGTGGAGGGTGATGGTTCTTACTGCAGTAGGTGCTGCAGAAATGCTGGCACAAACCACGTGACATGAAGTGTTTTTCTAGTAATTGTGATTTTCTAATAATTGTCAGTGCAAATGACTGACTAATAATGATACTTTATATTTCCTTGTAGAGCCTGCCAGTTGTCTATCAAGTCTTCCACCCTGCTCAGTATAGAAAGAAATGTGACAAAACTGTAAAGATAACCTCTTACAAAACTATATATTGCAGTATTGCTTCCTTTTTTCACCCCTTGCTTTGTCTATTTAAATGATCTTTTATAACTGCTTAGCCCAACATAACTCTGTGTTAACAAAAATTATAGCATTATAGGAAAGTGTACAACGCATGAGGTAGACAAGATCTTTTCTAACAGATGTGTAATCATTTTCTTATACAGTCTTTGTATTTTATTTGGAACCATAAGCCAGCATATCCCAGCTTGATCATCCAAACACTTTTTTTTGGTAATATGCTGCATTAATTACATGCTACATGTACACATAGCGCTGATGTGCTCTTACTGTTTTCAAGTCCTTGGGAAAGATTAACTTTGTCTAAACTGAATGTACAGGCTGGTTTTTAATTTTTATGGATGCTGTAGGTCTCACAGCATTAAAGGATTATGTGTGTTCTTCAGGGACTCTTTCACCACAGTATCTGATGTTGCAAAGAAAACAAACTTTTCCTGACTGATGCAGCTTTGAGTCACTGATTTGTTTTTCCCCTGTGTTTATGACACTGTTGCTTGTGTTGAATTTATTATTTTTGTAGAGAGTGAGACATATAACACTCTGTATTTGTGCTATAGTGAAAATCGTGCTGGAAGGGGGAGAAGTTTTGGATAGTACAAGTAAATCCCAGCATCTAGATTCAAACCCACAGTTCTGCAGTAATGTAAGAAAATGTCAGTCTCTAACTTCTGGGTTTGTGTGCTCATGATAATGCTATGTAAAGAAGTAGAGAGAATATATGATTCTAAAACTCTTTGCTTTTTCATGATTTTTTCATGATTTTAGACAATCTGTGCATGTAACCCTACCCAGTCTTGACAGTTTTGTAACTAATATCAGTTATATGGGCAGTCAAAACCATAAGAAATGCCACTTTAACAAAGACTAGTGTTAAAAAAGAACTTCCTTAATTATGTGACCCAAAGTCACTTGGCTGTTCTGTTTCTGGAATTTCAGGGCTGTGACAAACAGTTCTTTAATGCATCTGTCCAGTACTCTAACATGGACCTGTTATTGGATTACATTAATAAGCACTCTGGTGACTTTGGAGTGACTGTCCAGTACGCCACTGTCAGTGATTACTTCCAAGCACTTTTTAGCAGGAATCTTACATGGGAAGTTCGGGACTCTCAAGACTTTCTTCCATATTCAACAGGTAAATAAGTTCACAGCTGCCTCATGTCTGCCTCAAATGTACATGTGTAAAATTTTAATAAGAGAAAATGAGAAATGTAGAAGAAAAATGCCTTCTTGTAAGAATTGTTTGCCCTATAAGGTGTCATCAACAGACAAGTTGATCCCAACTTAGTTGTGTAAAAAAGATGGGTGTGTGGCCAAACAGAGAACTGTGCCATTTTTACTGTTTAGAAGAACTGGATTATGCATAGCTTAAACCAGAGCTGGAAAATGTTAAATGGAGTGATCTGTAAATGTCTGGAGAAGGTACAGGCAACCAAGGGACCAAAGCAATCTGGAGGCTCTTGGGGAACTTCTGTGTTACTACAGTGGGATGGGGGTTCCCAAAGTGAAACGGTCAATGTTGAGGATTGCAATCCAAGTAATTGCAGCAAATATATAATCTGGTCATATAGACTTGAATGCCTATTAATACTTGTTGCATCCATCAGGAATCCAATTTGTGAGCTCCAAATCCAATCTTCTATATAAAGCAAAGCATACTAGGTAAGGATGACCTGATCCAAAGAAAATACTAATGCAGATGAACCCCTGAAGTCTCCTGTAGGACAAAGTCTTGCCTTTTCCATTAAAAAAACAGCTTGAAGTTCGGGGGGGGGGGGGGGGGGGGGG
>VZRL01004627.1:1734611-1774093 GCA_013397895.1 Origma solitaria
GGTGGTGGGGGGAAGAATTCTCCTGTAACTGTAGTCCCAAAATTAAAAATATTCATAATACAGTGTTATAAAAGTTCTTTGCAGCTGCTTGTTGCTTGCTTGTATCTTACATACTGCACTAACTTAGCTTTTCAAGAAGAGCTGAAAAGTACAAGAAAAATATGAAAAAAGTCATGCCATACCAAACATCCCTTTAATTCTTTTCCCCAGTAAATTTACCATTTTACGCCTCAAATCAAAGTATGCAGAGAGAAGGCACAGTGTATTTCTCCATTTCTGAACTTATTAATTAATTTTATTGCCTGGTTTATTATTAGAATATCATTGGTTTCAATAAAACACCTTGTGTAGTTGTAGCTACCATTGGTGTCACATTTTTTGGCTGTGTACATATATTTCAGACTGCTCTGTAATGTGTCTGTTAACTTTTCAATGAATAAAAATAACCATTGCTTCCTCTGAATCATGGCATGGACTAATCCCTGACTCCCTCACCTCCCTCCAGGGATCATGTCATACCTAACAACTCGCTGATAAAAGCATTGCCAGTTCTAACTGCTAATATCCTTTTACATCTGGGTTCTTTCCTTTATCTTTTGGCATAATTTACCTGCAGGAGTCAATTGCTATTAGCTTGCATAATAGCAGCTCCCTCAGTGTTCCAGGTGGGTGCCCACACATAGATGTAGTTTTTTCCCCAAATGACTTTCTGTGCCTTGCAATTGCAGTATAGATTTGAGTGCACTTTCTCCCACATACTGTTTTGTTTCTTGATGATTAATCCTCTCTTATTCTTGCTATGCCCTTTTTTTATGAGTCACTTATTGGGCTCAGTGTCACTTATGACATATGGAAAATTAAGTTTTAAGTCTCTGATAAGTATTTCCTTCTACTCTGCATTCATTGCACTGTGCTGATTACGTATGTGTGGTTCTTCTGCTTGTAACGTTGAAAATAAAATGGAATTAATTCTGTTGAAACTTCTAGCACCTTTCAGGCCAGAAAGAGTTTGTGCTGAAGTTTTTAGCAAAAGATCCTATTTTCTAATTGTTGTCTTTGATCTCGAGCTGATAACAGTTTATTAAAGTTGCATGTGTGCTCTTTAGAAAATACTTTCTGCAACTTCTTTTTGGAAAAACTATTTATCAGTAGTGTATTTTAAAAGAAATCCCCCCCAAACAAACAGTCCCCCCACACACCCCTAAGGAGAGATTTGGAGGTTTTATAAACAAATATTTGTTTTCCTAGTTCACTCTGTGGGATACTGAAACATTGACACAAATGGAATGTTGAAATACTTTCCAGTAACCACTTGAGGGCATCTTTTAATGCAGTTTGAAGTACTGCAGTAGTTTGGAGTCATCACATCACTGTTTCTACTCCATTTTGAGAAAATTAAATTTAAGATAAATCTCTTTGTCTAAAAGGTTGGAATGTAGAGTGTGTGTATCAAGCAGTTACCAAGGACTATAATCTATTTTATTAATGATTAATAATACCATATGCTTTCAGTGAAGCTTTGAAAATTCTTTTGTGCCAATCCACAAGGAGGGAATTTCTGTAAACACGGGTTAGCTTGGTTGGCGCTGGCTTTGCATGTTACTAGGGCTGTAGGAAAGGTGACAGTTTTCCAAAGTGCATGTTCTTGGCTGAGTTTCTTTGTTGGCCTTATGGCCATTCAGCTCGAGGGCTGCTGTGCAACCCCTCAGTAGGATTCGTGTAAGAAGCTGAACCATAGTAGTCTAATGAGTAATGAATAAGTGATAATGAAGTGGTATTTGACATGTACTGGATCTGTTCAACTCCAAACAGAGCCGTTTCAAGCATGGACTGGCTTTTATACTTCCCGGAGCACATTGAAAGGGATTGCAAGGAGAGCGAGTTCACTGCTTTATGCTGGAGAATCTTTTTTCACTCAGTATGTCCTGAAACACCCAGAAGGTTCTATTTGCAAATGTAAAGCCTTAAAGCAACTTCAGAGTCTTAGATGGGCAGTTTCAGAGGTAAAGATTGATTGATTTTCTAATTTGAATGAAAATGTTTATTTTCCAAATGTAAAGTTTGCATAAGCATTTCAGCTGGAGTGTCTCAAAGTTGCTTTTATGTTTTTAGAAATAACTTTCTCCTTTTGCAAGTCATAAGTAAAAATAAAGCAACTTTTCAAAAAACTGTCTTGAAATACGACTTCAGCCCCTTAGCCACACATTCAAGACATGGTTACTGGCAAATGTTTTCTTCAACAAGTGAAAGAGTATGTGGTTTCAAACTCTGCATATAAAATTCCTTTTCTTAATGTTAGTTTTGTTATTTACAAAATTGTTCTTAAATGTAAATAAAAAACAAACAAAAATGAAACTAATTGAAAACTACTGATAATCTCTGCTCTGCAAGTTAGAGGAGAAAGGCCAGATTTGTTTCTTCAGAGTTCACTAGCTCAGTGATTGCCTTCGTATCATTGACCATTTACAGTCCTTAGTGCTTTTGCAGGTAATAATTATTTTGCCTGCTAAGGTAATGACCAGATCTTAGTAGGAATTGAAAAACCTGTCTTGTTACAGTATTTTTGCTGCATTCTTGGTTTTGGTAACTTGTTTGATTTTTTTCCCCTAAGGATGTAATTTTCATGTATTGAAAGAGGAATATGTATAGAGGGAAATCTGTATGCATCTTGTCTTTGACCATTTCATGCAGTATATAGAAATTGGAGTAGGCAAAATGTGAATCTGAATATAGCTGTAATCCCTTATTGTTTTAAGTTGTGTGTCTGAAGTTTAGTTAACTATTATGTTAATACAAATGCCAACCTGAAGTTGTTGTTCTATTGCACCTTTCAAATTACTTTTAAATATAAGGTCCAGCACCATGATGGTATAACAGGCACAGAGTCCCCCAAGGTGAAGGACATGTACATGAATAACTTGATGTATGGAATGTTAAACGTGAAGAAGCTGATGGCTTCCATAATCTTCGATATCAACACTGCGAAGAAGAATGGAGAGGTCTATTCTTCTGTTTACACTAAAGACTCAGGAAAACCAGGTACTTTTTACACAGCTTTTCCAGTTTTCAAGCTACATTATGAAAGCTATCATGTTTCCCTCCAAAGCAATCAACATACTGTGTGCAGCTAAGTTCTGTGAACCATGGCTAGAAAATCCTGTTTGCTTTATGAGACCTGAGCTCTCAGATCTCAAGCATCAGAAGCCAGGATTCCTCAGCTGATGTTAGACAGAACCCTAACTCAGGGCATATGGTAGAGTTGGCTCCCAGATTCAGATCTCAAATGTAAAACAGAGGGGAGGAAGAGTTGCTGATCAGAGTAGTTACTAAACTAACTTTACTCTGCAACATAACGTTACCTGATAAGAAGCACAGAGTTGAGAAATGTTCTTGCTATAATGTGCTGCCAGCTTGTGTAAAAAATGTAAAAGGGTTTTTAAGAAGTCTATTCTAAAGACTGTACACTGTCTTTTATCTTTACTTTGGAAACTTTTTAAACTGTCAGATGTAAGCAGTGCCGTGGGCTGTGCAACAGACCGATTTGGATTTTCACAGGGCTGTTTTTAAATTAGGCTTCTCATTTGATCTTCTGTATAACTGTGATAAAGTTAATACTGCATGACAATGAGTTGTGGTAAGCAGCTTATTTTCACTAAATCCATTTACATTCAACTCAGGTGCCATTTTCTTGGTCTTTTTTGATTGGGCAGATAATAGAAGAATAAAGCAGAAGAGGCTTTTATGAAGTACTATAAAATGTTTTCATTTTTCCATCATGAAGTTTTACTGCAGGGTTTTATGTTAAAATTTTGTAAGATGGTTTTACCTAGATAGATTTCTCAAATGCTTTTTAGTATCACATTTTAAAAATACATATTGTAGTGACTGTTAGTTTTGTTTGTTTGCATGCACACAGGTGCTGCAGGTGTTGACCAGTATGTTGTTGTCTATAATCCTCTGGCATGGAACATCACTACCTTTGTCACGGTTTCTGTCAGCAGTGAGGCAGTGAGTGTATATGATGAACTGGGACATTCTGTACCAGCACAGGTACTTCAGCTTTGTTTCTTTCCGTTACTTTTCCCTCACTTGTAGGTTTTCATTGACTGGATTCTACCTCCTGTCAAAGTGGGATTTTCCTACTTGTCCTTCAAGGGTTGTTTTTACTTGCCTGCTCTCTCAACACAGAGACATTTTTTACTGTCCAAAAGGACTTGCTGCTCTTGTAGTGTGTTTGGTTTGCCCTTTGCATGCCTGCCATGTGTGACCTGGTGCTTCTTACCTTGCTTTTCTTTCTCTAAAAAACACTGTTTCAAATAAATCCTTTTACATTGAAGCCCTGCCTTTCAATTGACAGCCCTTCTGGTACAATTGACAGATTGCCTTGCGGGGGGAGAAGAAGAGAATTAAGAAATGTAGGTCTTAGAAACTGGTGTCAGTCAGCTGCCATTTGACAGCTCATTCTGTCATAGCCAAGGTCCAAGGCACAGCCAGCTGTTCCCTGAGAGGGAGGAGAGTGGCCTCAAGTGAAAGCTAGCACTAGCCTTTCTCAGCAGCATCTGCTGGACAGAATGCATCATCATCAGTGGCTTGATCAACCTCCAGGAGTGCTTCCTGCGCATAAGGCCTGAAGAGGCCTGATGCAATTCCAGATGCTCCCTTCTGTCTCTGAGACGCCTCAGCAAATTCTGCCAGCTGGACAGTTTCTGTGACCTGTGGCTTATGACTGTGGCCATGCTTGAAGGCACATTGTAGTGATGTAGTGATGCCCAGCAGCCTTCCCTTGCTCCTGTATGTGTACATGTGATGGCGTAAGAACATACTGCCTTTATCTGGAAACCATCAGTCTCCTCAGGTTGGCCCTGGTCATGCTTGTCTGTCAGTCACTCACCTCCCAGAGCTCATCCTGCCTGAATTACTTCAGTCTTGTAAGATACAAAGATGAAATTGATATGTATTCAAGGCATTTATTCAGGATTTAGGATGCCCTAAAGGCAAGTTTCCCTTCTTTTAAAAGGGCAAAACTCTCTGTACCAAGTTGATCTGTACTGTCTTTCACTAGAAGTTACTCTTATATGCATGTGGATAGTCACTTGAGGCTAAGTGAAATCTCTTTAGCAATTATGACAAAGCGGTTTGGGGTCTTTTTAATTCCAGTATGTGCAGCTCAAAAGTGCATTCATATTACATACTCCTTCCTTTTGAGAGAAAGAAAACTTTAGCTCAGAACATTGATGTGAATATGTGGCTGAGAGGAACTGAAGCTGTGGCAAGTGCTCTGCTGCACCACATGCACAAGTTGTATAGTGAAGGGAGAGAATGGGAGTGCACCTTGCTGATGCCACTATTGTTAGGCTGTCTGTGGTGTACCTGGACATTTGTCAGTCCACAGTGTGAAGGTACAAACAGCTTGCTTGAATTGCTCGTTAGTTGTGACTCTTTGTCCATGGAATCTCTTAAGTATTTATCTAGCCCCATTTTCTTTCTCCAGATCAAAAGTAGTACTAAAATATGTAACATGAATGGGCAGGATACATGTAATTGAAAGATGATTAAAAACTGTTGTTTAAGGTATTTCAGTATTACATAACACTGGTGTTCTGTTTACTGTTCAAAAGGATGTTACATGCCTCTACCTTCTTTCCATGTGCCTTCCCTAAGGTGAGGGTGCATGTAAGTGCTTCCTCCTCTTGTCATGAATTCTCATTTTTTGCATTAGTCATGTCTCATGTGTTTCAGTCTCTTTTCTGTCATTTGACTGATCAATTTAAATTACGATTATTTCTGCTCATACAAACATTTTGCAGTGTGATCTTAAATCAGGATCCGTGATTCCATGTTCATGTTAAAATAAGATCTAACCTTTTAATTTGGTTAGTGACTTTCTTTCCTTCACTAGAAAGGCTCAGCTTAATCCAAGTTCACCAGGCTCCCAAATAAAAGCAGCATGGATCTACATTATAATTTGGAATTATAAGAATGGCATGTTTAGGGACTTATTATTAAAGTAGAAGCTAATTTTTATTACTTAGGGCTTACAGCACATGAAGGTAATTGCCTTGCTAATTAATTTTCTGTAATGAAGCATTTTTGTGTATTCTAATGTACAGGTTCAAAGCTCAGTGGAATCCCAGTCTACCTATGATCTGTATATTGTGGTTGCAATAAATGGTCTGAGCTACAGAAAATACAGTATTAAACCCTTGAAAGGTAAACAGTCTGCATTTATTGGGAGATCAATCAAGTACAAGCGGAGAGACTTAACTCATGCACATCAGCGAAGTCGGCAGTTGTTTCCTGTGGTTAACAACTGCTACCAGATCGTGTTTGACCAGAACACAAACCTAATGCACAGCATTACCGAGAGGTGAGATTGCCTGCCTGTTTTTAGTAATGTTTCAGGTTCTGTTAATCACTTCGTAAATAAGTCCAAGGACTGTATTATATGTCTGAATTCCGAGACTCAACTAACAAAATATTCTCTACAGTCTTTGCAATTCTTTTTTATTCCCAGTTCACATGCTCTCCTTTTTGCAAGACACTTCAACTCTAGCATAGGTGTGATTCCATACTAGTTCTGTGATGTTGCTGTGTTTAACTATGTAGTTGGTCTAAGATGACATATCACAGTAGTAACTAGTATATCAGCAGAGTTTTGGTGTACTTTAAAACAAAAGAGAGTTATCAATGTGCATTTTAATTAAAAACTACAGAGTAAGCACTTACACAATGGCTACACAAGGAGCCTTAAGTGATAAAGCAAGAGCTTACTTACTTTCTATTTTCTATGGTAGAAAGCTATAAAACTGTTTGAAAGGAAACTTTTAACTAAGGAATTTTCATTTAATCAGGCAGATAAAATGGGAGAATTATCAAGACTTGGCATTTTCAGATTGGTCTTTCTCAGCTGATGCGAATTGGCCCAATTTCTTCAGCTTCAGCACAGTTGTGCTGCTTTTTGCCTACTCAGGATTCAGATTGTCAGCTATTATATACTGATGGAATATTTGACCCCTTTGACACTGGCCTGGTGATGGCTACATCTCTTTCACCTTTGTGGTTTTTTTCATAATTCTGCCTCCTGGAGCAAGAACTTGTTGTCCAGTATAGTTAAAATCAGCTTTAAAAGTATAGATGGGCCTTAATAAAGAGCGCTGGAGTAAGTGTTTTCTCAAAGTGCCTCCAGATCATAAGTGTCTCCAGATTCTCTGACAAATATAGCACAGAAGAACTAAACTCTAAATTCAGATTCAATTTTTCTCCATCCCGTTCTAGCAGGCAGCAAGAGCTGGAATTCAGCTCTTGGAATTCAGTAGGAGAAATAAGATACTCGCTTTCTTCGCGAACCTTCAGGCAAGCTTAAAATGCTTGAGTTTCAGAAAGTTTGCAGTGGGATAGTGGGAAAGAGTGAGGCATCACGGGTCAGAATGGGAGGAAAGGTTTAAAAAAATTTGGGATCTTCAACTGTGAAGCCTTTTAAGTTCAACTGCAACAGTTAGAACTAGATCCTGCCCCTGCACTGCAAGTTCCTCGTAAAAGGAGTAGAAGAAAACACTTGGATATTTTCTCCTCAGTTATAAATTGTGGGTAGCTGTGTTAACATGAGATAAAATGTTTGGCAGTATAAATTTATATGCTAGATGAAGTGATTTTTCCTGTTTTCACAGCAAGTTGCCAAAGGCAGAGCAGGTAGCTGAGAGCAGCATCTAAAATTGCCTTCATATGACTTTCTAAATATTGTGGGAATAAGTCATGAATAGCTAAACTGTAAGCTTCAGTGGAGAGAGAAGGAGATACAGTATGTACTGAGTAATTGTAAATGTTGCTGCCCTGTTGATTTTATTGTTACCCGTTAAATATGGAAACTTGCATCATGCTGATTTACCTAGCTACAGAGTTAAATGAATCTAATTATTTCTTAGAGCAGTGCAGTGTACTTCATTGTGAAATGGGTAGTTTTGATACTGTAGCAACTCTCACATCAAAACAACAAGGTAATATAGATGATGTTTGATCTTACGGTGTTTCTCTCTTACAAAAGTAGAAAGTTACATAGAAATTCCATTTATTTACACACTGACATATATCTTAATGGGAAGCACTTTAATTCTTTGCTGTCCTCATTTATTCAGTCTTGCAAAATCAATCCACTGTGAAGAAACAGATTTTTTTTTCCCTTACATTTCCAGCCTCATTCCTGTTGCGGTTCAGCTTTGCGTTTATCATGTACAAAATGTGTTTATAAGAGATTTTTACTCTTCTGTGGATTCTCAGGGACACTAACCAGACTGTCCAGTTCACCCAGGAGTTCCTGGAGTACCATGTAAATGGAGACACAACGAAAGGACCCATTTCAGATAACTACTTATTTGCTCCAAATGCTTCAGCTGCTCCAGCATCGAAAGCAGTGGTGTTGGAGGTGATGTCTGGAGCTTTGATGACAGAGATACGGCAGTATTTCTACAGGTACAACACCATTACAGCTTCATTTCACTGGAACGTTTCGTTCTTTAGATATGTATGAGGTTACTTCTGTATAATTACTCCTAAACGGTGAGCTCTGTGTGTTTGCACTGTTTAGGATTTAGACAAAAGAATTATCGTAAGTCTGCAGCGTGTACTGCTGAGGAAGCACCTCCTGTAAATCTTAGAATTGTTTGTGTTAGAAGGACCATAAAGATCTAGTTCCAGCCACCCTGCCATGAGCAGGGACACCTTTCACTACCCCAGGTTGCTCAAAGCCACATTCAGCCTGGCCTTGAGCACTTCCAGGGATGGAGCATCCACAGTTTCTCTGTGCCAGTGTCTCACTACCTCCAGGGCAAAGAATTTCTTCCTCATATCGGATCTAAACCTACTCTTTTTCAGTTTAAACCCACTTCCCCTTGTCCTATCTCTACATACCCTTGTCAAAAGTACCTCTCCAGCTCTCTGGTAGGTCTATTTCACATACTGGAAGGCTGCCATAAGGTCTCTCCAGAGCATTCTCTTCTCCAGGGTGAGCAATCCCAATTCTCTTAAACTGTCTTCATGGGGGAGGTGCTCCAGCCCCCAATCATCTTTTTGGCTTTCCTCTGGACTTCCAACAGGTCCTTGTGCTTCCCATGTTGAGGGCCCCAGAGCTGGATGCAGCACTGTGGGTGGGGTCTCATGAAGGGCAAGCAAAGGCAGAATACCCTCCCTTCACCTGCTGGCCATGTTGCTTGGGATGCAGACCAGGACACGTCTTTACATGGCATCGTACAAGGATTGTAGTTGAGAAGGACTTTTGGAAAGTAGTGTGGAATTCTTGCATCAAAGTTGATGTCACTCAGATTTTAAAAATACACGTATTCTGCACAGTGTAAATATGTTGCTTAGGGAGTCATAATAATTTTTAAATTTGTTGTTAATTTTGAGAAAACAGCCTTTCTAATCAAATGAAGAATCCTCTTGACACTTGCAACATGAAGAAAACTTACACCTGGGTTGAATATCTGTATATTTGAAAGTTAAATTGAAATTCAAAATAATTGTACGTGTATATGAAATATGTGGAAAAGAGGCAAGAAAGTTGTCTGTGTAGGATGGCATGAATGCCTTGCAAGTTTTTTCATAACCAGTCAAGTGCTCCACTTTTTGAACTCTGCATCCTTCCTCTCATTTTTATAGCAATGTTACTTCTCAGGATTATATATATGCAGTGTATACCAGGCTGTATTCAGTACCAGAAGGCTATGATGGAAAGCTGCTTTGCCATAGGATAGAGCAAGAATACAGTGTTGGGCCTTTGGAATTAAATCGTGAAGCAGTTCTAAGAACAAGCACAAATTTGAACACTAAACAACTTCTCTACACCGACAACAATGGATATCAGATGCAGAAAAGACCGTTCAAGGCATATGTGAATAACACAGTGGCTCGGGTAGGCACGAAGGTGTAATCCAAAGTCAGTTGTGTCTCATCTTTGTTCTCTGTTACTGTTTCCTGGGTTAATATTATATCTGCATGGTTTGCTGTGTGTTTACAGAACTATTATCCTATGGTCCAGACTGCCTGTATTGAAGATGACACCACAAGGCTGATGCTGCTTGCAGAAAGAGCTCATGGTGTATCAAGTCAGGGGAATGGACAAGTCGAGGTAACAGATAAATTTTTATTTCCTTTTCTAGGTGAACTTAATTTCGTGGCTGCTGATAATGTAAGTAAAGCCTGATGGCTGATTGCTGTTGTGACATTTGCCTTCACAATACAGGTGATGCTACACAGGAGACTGTGGAACAACCTTCAGTGGAACGTGAATAACAATCTCACTTTGAATGACTCTTCGGTGGTTCGCCCTGTAATTTGGCTTATTTTGGGAACCAAGGCTGCCACCAATGCTTTGTATCGGACAAGTGGACTGGCATTAGAGCATAGGCCAGTAGTGATGTTTGGAGCATTATCAGGTAGCTCATTCCATTTCCTGTGCTATCTTTAGCATCTGAATGGCTTGTTTATGTTGCTTTGATTTATGCTGTTAAGTTTGTAAATGCAGACTTCAAGCCTCCTGTGTGGCAAAGTCAGTAAACAGAGAGTTAGGAGGCAGATTTAGAGCCTACTAATTACTTTGCATTAATTTCAAGCATGGATGTTGTCCAAGTATATGAAATGTTTCTCTTGTTATATAATTATCTCTACTTTCAGAGGAAAATAAATTTTAAAGCATCTTACGAGAACAAAATGTTCACACAGGGAATTAGCACAAAGTAGCTAGTGCACCATATATCAGCTTCCTGGGTGCTCAGTCCTTGATGACCATATTTGAGTCATTCTTTTAAAAATATTTTTTCAGCTTGTTAACTAAAACTGAAGCCTGGTAGTGTAATAGCAATTTCAAACTGCAGTGAAATTTGTTTTATGGAGAGCTCTAATACATTTTTCTAGCATTTTAAATCATGCTGCTTTCTGCTTTGTATCTTGGAAGGCCTTGGAGGAGAAAGCCTTTGCCTCTGCCTTGGCAGAATAAGCAAAAAGTCCTTTGCCATTCCACAGTGCCCCAGCCAGGCTTGTGTGTATGATAGATGTTTAATGTTTACTGTGTTTTATTTTGCCTGGAGGAGATAAACCAAAGCTACCCAGACAACTTCAGCAGAATCCAGTCCATGATTCACCTGTAACTGTGCCACCTAATCTTCATCTCCAGACTCTGAGCATTCCAGGGTGGAAGTACAGCTCTAATCATGCAGAGCAGGTCCTCAGCATCCGCATGGGTAGGTGCCTTCAGAAAGGTGGCTGGCTGGATCTTACACTTAAATAAGCTGGTTTTCTTTTTTTCTTTCTTCTGTGGCTAGTACTTTTATTTACTCAAAGTGTTAAATTCCTCAGTCAAGAAAGTTAATTGTGCTGTATGATTTCTCTACGTAAATAGTCAAATATTTTTCCTGCATGAGTTTATCATGGCTGTTAGTGACATTCCTGTTAACAGTGGGAGCTGGATATTTCTTGATATTAGTTCTCTTAGTAACTTTAAAAAATAAGAGTTAAATTCCAGTGATGAGAGTGTAAAGTTTAAAAAAGAGTTTGAAGCTTGGGTTTATTTTTAAAGTAAGAAAATGTTTGCATTTTGATCTCTCTTAAAGGTAAACAGAAGGAAGATGATGCAGATTTCAGTCGTGTCCTGCTGAGAATTAGACACTTGTATGAAGTTGGAGAGGATCCTGTGTTGTCTCAGCCTGTGATGCTAGATCTGAAGGTAAATCTAACACTTCAAGACAGAATACCAGCTGAGACATTTTTATTCCAGAGAAAGCTGGTTCTGGAATGACACATCCTGTGTACTAGAAAGTCAACAAAAGATGGATACAAAAGTATGAGTGCAACTTTAACCTCAGAGTGAGCCTACTTTTTCTTACTTGGCTTTGCAACACAGAAGCCATTTCTTCAGACAAAGGTGCCACAGGCACTGCGTGAATTTCTCCTTAAATACGGGTGGCACTGGCTGTTGAGCTCTTGATCGTGTAATGCTCCTGCAGTACCAGTGCAGAGAGCAGGATTCTGTTTTGTTGTTTCTTTAGTTACTGACAATTGTACCTGTAATTAATGAAATGTGGGCAGGATTAAAGAAAACAAACTTTTTTTTTTCTCTATAGTTTATTTGGGTGGGTTGTTCAAACTTTGTTACTTCCATCATGTACTTGGTTTTTTTCAGTTTCATGTTTGTTTGATCTTTCATATGGAAGTAGATTACTTTATAATCCATGGCAGGGATTATTACTATTATTATTATTATTATTATTACTATTATTGTTTTTGTTGTTGTTGTTGTTGTTGTTGTTATTTTAAAATGTGAAATTCTGATTGTCATGACAGAAACATGGGAAATAATGTGTAGGATTCTCTGTTTCAGTAAAAAGGGGAGGGTGAGTTTCAGCCCTTTTGATAGACTCTTTACTACAACACAGAGGAAGCTTTCAGCCCCTCAGTTTCTTAGTTTGAAGCCTAGTGAATCTGTATTTGTCCTTGTGTTGCATGACCTTGTAGATTTTTAAAGTCTCTCTGCTCTACTTTAGCAGGCCAATGTTAGAGTTGAAAATTCTATCTGGCCTTACTGTGTACTAGGCTGATGAGTGTGATGCTGTTCTGTATAAACTCTTGTTTGATTCCTGATGTTTCCTTTACTCACAGTCTTTGCTAAAGGGATTGGGATCAGTAACGGCAGTGGAAGAGCGATCCCTCACAGGCACCTGGGATGTGAACACTTTGGAGAGGTGGAAATGGAAGACTGCAGAATATCCAGGCAAAAGTAAGTTGAATGAAGAGGTTAGTTTCCATATTGCTGTTGACTGTTGAAGCTTGATGATTAGTCTAGTAAAAAATATTTTTAAAATTTTGAAGATTAGGAATGTGTTATTGTTTTGTATGACAGACCTGAAAGTCTGCAGGTAGTAACATTTAGCTAAGCTTCCCTGCAAGTACCAGAGTGCTGTGTTTCTCTGATGGCTTGTTTTGCCAAGAACTGTTCAAAAGCTTGGAATCTTTCTGGAGTTTTCTTTGTCCAGATAGAAGTGGCTACTTTATGAATTTACACTTGTGACACAGACTGATTTTGTCAGATGCTGATGTGTTGTGTTTATCTAAGCTTAAGCCTGTGCTGCAGAAAAACAGCTGCAGTTAAAAATCTCTGCTGTAATCAGCTTAAAGGACTCTGTGGCTATGATTCAAGTTAGGGCTGGCACTCAAATCAATGCTGTGGATGACCTCATTTCATTTCTCTTTCCAATGACAATGTCCTTACTGTCACTTACATCCATATTGTGCCTTGTAAAAACCTTGCAGAGGCTTTGGAATGGGCTAGGTGAGAGTTTAGAGCTCTACTTGGCCTGCAGCTTGGGACTTGCTTGCTCTTTATTCATGATGAAGAAAAGGTGCACATTTTCTGTGTGAGTCAGTGTGTGAAAAGAAGAGACATTGTTGTATATTTTAATATTATGAATGGGTGCATCTTAGGCTGTATATTACTTAGAGTTTTAAGGAGGAGAATCTGCTCAAAACCCAAGCTTTTAGGAAGGGATGAGTTAAAAGTGATGTGATAGAATAATGTGTCCACTTGAGTAAAGCTGCTTTCATAAATTACCAACACTTTTGTGTTTTACAGGATACTACAACAGCACAGAGACCTCAGAAGACTATACAGTAACTATTCACCCAAAGGAAATAAGGACTTTCTTTGTATACTTTCAGGTTCAATAATGTTTGACAATGTATTTCAGGAGTGGATACCTAATATCTTCAAAGTATTGTTTCAAAATACAAGTGATGATCTTGAAAAATATCCTACTGCTGTTAGTGAAAGAAAAATCAATTTTTGAATAAACTTTGAATTTAATTGAACTGTTGGCCTGAGCTCTGGGTGGTTTTGTTGGTTAATTATTTGCAACTTTTTTTCCCCTGAAATTTGTTCAATGCAAAAAAGAACCTGTGTTGCAGAGTGAGAATATTGAACATTTTTTTGCTTCCCGTGGGCTGTTTTAAAGTGTTTGCTTCCATGATGCTTCACTGTGGAGCACTAACAAAGTCGTATTAGGTTCCTACAGTCTTGAATTGTCTTTCTAATTAATGGTGATGCCAAGAGTCTTCTCTTAAGGCTTTTATTGTTAGAGGAGACGACTTCCAAAATCACAGAATAGGGATTTGCCAAGTGTTGTTCTGTTCCTACGTGCAAGGAGAAATGCCTGTTGTGTTTCAGCTGCTTTGTCTTCTGGGTAACAATTGCAAGGTTTCTGCTTTGCTGTAAACTGAAATGGAATATAGTGTTTGTGTTCCTTCGCCCCAGGTTCATTTAAATCATGTCTCTTTAAGGTTCAGATGAACTTTGCCTGACAGAAGACTGGTCCTGATGTGTGTCTTGTGTTCAGGGTAAACCGAAGGCAGTTTGACAGCAGAAGGTGTCTTGTGCCATGGCCAGTGACTGACTCATCATGTGACCTGGAGCAGGAACACTGTTCTTGTGGTGCTGTGAACTTCTTACTTCTCAGGCTCAGAGAATGTGCACAGTGGTAGCAGGAAATGTTCCAATAGAAACAAGTCAAAATTAACTCTGGAGTGCTGTGTGGAGAGGTTAAACAGGCAGTGAGTGCAAATTCTAAGCAGATCTGATTGAGCAGCAGCAGAAGGAAATTTGGATGACTTTCCCAATAGCTTTGTCAGATTAAAAGCTGCATTTTGTTCTATTTTTCTCTTAGCTCTAGACAATGTGGACCTGTAGAATCTTATTCCGTTTCCATGTCGTTGGGCATCTCTTTATTTTGCTTATTCACCATGAAAATGCCCATAGCTGAGATGAGAATTGAGTCAGTCACTTCACTGCAGTGGTAATGATAAATTATGCCTGGTACAACACTGTGTAAAGCTGTATTTCTGATGAGTGAAACATAAAACTGAAAGAGGAAATAGAGAGATTTAAAAGAGGATAATAGGTGCATTTTCAGCCAGTTAATAGTCCCAGACCTAGAATCATGTAAAAATGGCATTTTACTGTGGTAATTGTTCTAATTTACTTTCACTGTTCAGCAATAATTTCCTCCACATGGGAGACAAAGGAAAATGAGTGAAAAAGGCCCTTCCAGAGTAGCTCTTGGGAAATAGTTACGCTGAAGACCTGCGCTGGTGGTCAATTTTTCTGCGCAGACAGCCCGTTTTGCATCTCATTGAAATCACTGCAGAAACTGTCACATTCAGTTATTGGATGAAGAAAGGTTGTTTCGTGTTTTCTGATGGTTCTTTTTCATCCTTCATCCTATAAATATTTAGTGATGTGCCAATCGAACCTGTCCTACTGCAGTGAAAGAGATTTTCCTGCATAAGCCAGAAGGGAAAGCACATAAGAACAGTAACTGTGATGCAGTGAAGCATGATGGCAGCTGGTTTTCATTGTGTTTTGTGTATGTATTTGGGAAATGAAATGTGTTCAGCTAGGTCATTGTCCTTGCTTGTACATCTCCTCTCATTCCCTGCTTGGTTCTGCCATGTTATATAATGCATAGATTACACAGGGATATGATTGCAATTCCTATTTTTGTGACTGAAGTGCTGCTCACTAATACAAGTGATGGTAACAGCAAATCACGTGTTGGTAGATTATAAAAATTGAACTGTCCCTTCAGTGAGCAATGTGTGGTCAGCCCTGGCCAAGCAGCAGAGGATCCTACAGCTGCTACCTCTATGTGCTGCTTTCCCAGATGGCACATTGAGCTAGTCCTACAAAAACCTTCTTATATAGGATAATATAAGCAGGAATACTTCATTAACAGCTGATTTATCTCTTGGAGGGCATTTCTATTTTGATTAGCAGAGGTTTTCTGATTCAAAGGAAAAAAATAACATAAAAAAGAATATTTTATCTGGAGTTGTTTCGATGCAATTGGCCATCAGGGAATAATTTGGCAGAGTCAAATCTTGTATTGCATCAGAGGCATCCCAGACTGTGGTCTGCAAAATCATGGCCTTCCTGCCAGAAGAAGATGTCATTCCATATTTTTTATGTTCTTTTTCCTGAGAAGTCTCAGCCTGAGCAAATGGAAGCCTGCAGGCATTCAAATCTCTGTAGAGGGACCTCCTTTCTCTTCCCTCATACATGAAGCTAGTGAGGAGAAATTCTGCAGTGCTACATGAAAAATTGATAGAAATCAAGCCACTCTACTTCAAACCATACATCAGACAGGACATGCAAAAGAAAGAGGGTTGATGTAATGTTATAACCAGAGGACACAGTCATACATGTGCAGCGTATTTGTGCTGTGGTGAGCCTTGGCGTTAGTTTCCATTCCACACATATTCTCCTCAGTGTTGCTATCTATTAATAAATTTTCCCAGCTGACAATTACACCTCCAAAAAGCTGCTGTCTCATGCATACTTGTATCACAAGCTCTCAAGCAGGTCTGACATATAGGTAAGGAGAAGGAAGAGGGTTTCGATCCTCTCTGTTTAAAAGTTTCAGGTAGTTTTCAGTATGCCTCAACTGGTGCTCTTTGAAAGTGACAGAGAAAAGTTTTGGGAAGACAGCTTTGTGGAAAGCGTTTGGAAGAGACTGAGCTGTGACTGCACTGAGCAGCTGCTCTGCAATCATCTCCAGCACACAGGTAAGGTTACACATTTAGAGAATCCAAATTCACCAATGCAGTTTCCAGGGTTAAATATGATTGAGTCACAGAAAGATCCCATTAATATTTCTTTTCTCTGTGTTGTAGATGCTTTCCTGACCCACATAGTTATTTTGTGTGCTACACTTCTCCTGGCAGCAAAGGTCACTTAAGAAATTTTGACACCATATTTTTCCACCCACTCAGTCGTGCTGTGATGAGAGTTTGTGGGGTTGTGTTGTAAAATGCTACAGAGAAGTAACCAGGGCTAAAAATAAACCTTTCAGCCAACCCCTTTTTCTGTGTGCTACTTCATTTCGTCTCTGACAGTAGATGCTTTGGACCAGGACCAAAGAATCTCTTAGAGTAAATACAAGCTGCTATCAGCACTGTGGAAAAAGCTTCACCTAGATTCTAGACAAATTATTCTGCATGTTGGAGCTGCAGAATAGCTTTGCACAACTCAACACTAAGTTCACAAATGCAGTTATTTAAATACAAAATAAAATATTTTTTTACATATTTACACATGCCTCTTTGTGTATGTAAATTTTTTGTGCAATCTGCATCTTTGATTAGTATTACGGAAGATAAGATGAATGAAAAGCAGAATTATTTACATAATTAAATAATATCCTTAAATATCAATTTTTTGCTTTAATAAGTCCTCTTATTCATTTGAATTTAAAGGTATTAGTTATGTCCTCACTAGTTCTAAAAGACAATAAGCAAGTCAGCTGGATACCATCAGAAATGAGGTTAGCTGACGGCACTTTGTGACATTTATCTTCGCTGTTGTCTTCTTTTTAGTTTTATATGGCAATCAAAATAACACTGAAACTACATCTGCAAGGTAGATACGGCCAAGGATCTGAGCTGGTGCACTGTGCTTTTGTTGCTGATAACTGGAAAGGAGCAGTGCCTTAGGCTTTAATCGTGGCTGTGTCATCACTACAAATTGCAATTCAGTTGTTTCTGGGCACCTGCCCAGTGCTCAGTGCTGCTAAAACCTGATGTTAGTTCTAGGAAATCAGTGGCTGACAGATTCTTAATCAAGTTCTTAATGATTCATATTCTCAGCATGGGGGGTGTTTTTGGTTTTTTTTCAGTTCTGTCATTTCAGTTTTGACATTATCCAACTGAACATATTTGTGGGACAATTTTGTCTGGCCTGGTAACTTTGCATTTGAAACATGGAATAAGATGGGTAAGTTAGGAAAGAAATGCAATGTTTTGTCTTCCCGGGGATCTCTCTGGCCAGGCCATGTAAGTGATTCTGGGTTGGAGCCAAAAATCAGTGCTGAAGAATGCTAAGCATCATACAGTTACCTGCATTTGCAGAAAATTTTTTAATAATCAATAGCAAATAAGTTTTAATATGACCCTTAACTTGATAACATAACTGTAGATCATTTCCTTTTAATCCATGCTTATAATCTTCCTGAAATCAGCCTTAGTTAATGGCACTGGTATTGCATGAACACAGCTGCACCCATCGGGGAGATGGTTAATGCATTGCATGCACAGTACAAGGTCCTGGGCCCTTTCGCACTGGTGTTGCATTGTGCTGGGGCTGCTTCGAGTGTGATTGTGGAACTCAGCCTTCCTCAATTGCTCCTGCCAGGGGAGCTGTGCTGCTCTCAAGGCAAAAGTACAAAATGCTTTTGACAGGAGGGAAGAATTTAGGCAAGATTTCAGCAAGGAGGCAATGAAATGTACGGTACAGAAAGATAGGAGCAGTACTTGATTTCGGTGTAACCCATGTGCAGTCATTGTCTCTGGCTTTGGATAAGGTTGGTCAGGTTGGCTGGAAGAGGCTGCTGAAGCATGTGCACGGCAGCTGAGGAAATCTCACCTGTATAAAGTGCTTTTAAATGAAGGATTTTAGAAGGACAATGGCAAAAGCTCCCATGAAACCACATATGGATGGAGAAGCAGCTCTTTATGTCGTACCAGAAGAGAAGCTAATCTAGGTTGAACAGCAACCAGTTACAGTTTAAAATTTAAAGAAGAAATTATTTAATTGCAAATAGGATGGCTGGGTTCTGAAACAGCAGTTTCACAGAGTATAGGGGAAAACTGGGTTGCATTTAGGTTGTATCATTCTCACCACGTGAGGGGAGAGGAAGTTAAGCCACAAATTTGACATGCTTTCATTTGTTGTTTTGCTGATCTTCAACCAAGGCAGCCTGATGCAAACGCTAATAATTCCGCATGATGATCGTAATTTCAATGAAACTTCTTTTAACAGTGTGTTTTCGCTGCTTAGGTAAGTCTTGCTTATTTTCTTTGTTTTGTTTTTAGTTAGTTGTCTGTAAATCTTGAGCTGGATTTAAAAAAACTTATGGTATATCCACCTCAAATACACACGTGAGACAAGGAGAATGTCAACTATTTTTTCATAATGCTGAAAGCAAGATTAAAGTGTGTGAGAAATCAAAAGCATTTTCACAAAGAAATTGCTGCAAGCAAAGCATAGAGGAACAAATTGAACACTTTCAACACCCAAAATGGTGTTAGGTTAATGCAAACACCATCTTTTTAGGACTTCTGACTTGAATATTTGTGACAAACACTGAATGTAGAATTTCAAAATGTTAAGGAGGATTTATTCTAGATCACACAGGTACTGAAACACAAATCAGATAAGGATTCGTGATTCTTATTCAATAAAAATTGCAGTGGATAATGCTGAAGGCATTCCATAAGAGTAAAAAAATTAGCAGAAGGATATTTTTTTCCAGTGATATTTTTCAGAAAAACAGTAAAGTCACAAGATGGAAATGTAGCAGAGTCAAAAGCACAACTGTGTTTTAAATGACAAACAAAATTAACTGAGAAACTTAAATTAGTGATCATTTCTTTAACTTGAACAGCTTCTAGGTTGTCATTTACACATTGCATCAATTCTTTCCCTTACTCTTTCTGCTGTTTATGTTACCCCTATACTGTCCATATTGTTCTCTACAAGTTGTTAAATGTTGTTTTGTAAAGATAGAGGTGCTTGACTCCTTTAAGTATGATGAATGTGTGGCTTTTTCTGTGGACAAAATAGAAAAGTTTATTTGCATATTTTTGATAAAACTAATCAGATGCCATTTGAGAGTGAGATATGGGGAAAATAATCTCATAAGTTATGTGTTGCTGTGAAATGTGCCTGAGTGATAATCAGGATAAAGTTTAGAAGAAAACCATGCAGTTTATTCTTATTATGAGTAGTTCTTCACCTTAATATTATAAATGATAGAAAAAAGGAAATGATAATCCTTCATACAGCATATGAAACTAATTGTCTCAGCAGTCATGGGAATAGATTTTATAGGATTACCACTTTTGTGATGAGCATCAATGCCATTAGAACGTAAAAATGTTATCTGATATCTACACAGGATTTCACTTCAGAAAAAAATATTTTGTACAGTACTGCACAATGTCTCATGTATCACTCACTTTGCGTGTTGACAGTGACTGATAAATGTATTCAAAGCAGGAAGGAATAAAAAGTTTGATTTCCTCTGATTCTGTCCAAGTCAGCCTTTTCTTAAAAGCCAGATAAGAGACCTGATGAGACAGCTGGGGTCTGTTTGGCTTCTCTTATTAAATGAAGGAGGTGAATCTGATGCTATGAACTATTTCTCAGCAAGTATTTAATGGAAGAAGTTGAAACCAAATTAAAGAAGCCACCTCTAAAATGCTGTACATTTGTCTTTCATTAGAAGCAGTGCAAGACAAGAACCATATGGTGACAAAAATTGTAGTGGCTTTTTCTTTAACCTTTATGAGTTTTTCACTGTTGGCTAATGAATCATTCTGAATTACTTCTTTTGGTCCTTCTTTATCTGGCAGAGAGTGTTTAATATGCTTCAGACTCAAACTCTTTTTATAAAGCTTTTTCTTGAAAATAAAAAATATGTTTATTAGCAAGTATGCAGAAAATCTTCATTTACTGCACGCAAACAATGATGGAGGACTTTAACACATCAGATTAAGAGTTTACTTTAGCCAGAAAGCAACTGTCACCATTCAAGAGAGAAGTGGGTAGTAAGTAAGCTTAATAATTAATATTAATAAATTAATAATGATTTTACAGTATTAGTATAATTTTTAATATTTATTTTAATATTTAAATGCTTCTTTAATGTTTAAAGTATTCACTTTAAATACAGCTTTAATGACATCTCTTTGCTGCTTTAACTTTTAAATCTCTGTGTATTTCTCCACTAGCTACAGGTCCCAATAATTTAAGAGTCATCCAAACACCAACAAATATAAATCTGTCAATTGGAGACTACGCTGAAATGGCCTGCATTTGGGAAAAAGCCATTGTGAGGTATAGAGCAAGCTGGTATCTTGTTAATAAAGCAAACATCACTAGAAGTGTGTCATCAAAACTTCTCTTTCCATCCAATACCACCCGTGAAAACAAGGATGTGCTGGTCATCAAATTTGCCAACGTAAATGACACTGGAGTTTACTACTGTGAGATAATTATTGAAATACCTTTCTTTGAGAAACTACGTGGAAATGGGACAACAGTGATTGTTGAAGAGAAAGGTAAGCTAGCAAGAACGCGTGTGTGCCATTTCACTTGTCATCATAAAGAGTCTTCAGTTTGAACTATGTTTTGCATTTCCTGCTTCTCCCACCCTCCTGCCTCAGCACTGCTGATCTCAGGATGAAAGAGGCAAACACAAAGAGGGCCTGAATGACTCTTAATGACAATTGACTTAAACTCTCTGCCTTAATATGCCCTGTGTAGTGTTTGTTTTCCTCCATAAGGATTTGCTAATAGGAATTACTACTTCAGGTTTATGAAAATGCTGTGCGTGAGCTTTGTGTTTCACACAGACCCAACCTCAGTTCCCTCTCAGAGGGGATTTGCAGGACAGATGTGAGACCCTGAGTGAATCTGCCGTACGGTAAAGAGTGAGCACATGGTTACTCTGCTCGGTAATCCGTAACCTTTACTAAGCAGTCTATTTTTTATTACAGGCTCTTAGTTAAAAGTGAGAAATAAATCAATATGGATGACAGAGCACTATGGGCCCTATATGGATTTGCGCCCATAAAGTTGTTGTGGCAGATTGTTTTATACATGCTGTGTCTCCCTGTTTTATTATAGTCATATGATTACTTTTACAGGGGAGCAGTTTAAGGTCCCAGTTCTGAGTAAAGCATTGAAAAGCATTAATACAATCAGTATTCACACACAATTAAAATTTTCAGCACCAACAGTGAGATCTGCTTCACCTTAAATTATTAATAAAATGTGAGACACCCAGAAGGCAATTTACCTCACTTCTGTTACTCGACTGACCCAAGACACCGTGCATCAGTTCTGGAAGATGCTGATCTTCACCTCACTTTATACCTCTCAAGTGTAGGGAAAGACTACGGGCTAGCTATGATTAAACCTTTAGTATTATCAAACATCACTCACTTATTGACTGGTCGATAGGAAGTAGCCTTTCCAATCATCCGGCGCAGTCTAATTTTGGATACTATTTTACACTATGGATCAACTGGTCCAAAGGGAGGCACAAAAATTACCAAATATTTAGAAAACATCAGTGCCAGAGAACCAATGAAGCAGTGTTCAAAATGGTGGGAAATTAATGTAGATTATTTAAATTCTTTAACAGTCTTTTAATGTCCTAAAATGAGTTAGGGGATCTGATCTCTTACATGGTCAAGTACAAGCAGAAAAGACTTGTGTTAAATACCTGGATGGGGAGGGGGGAGGGGTTGGGGACGGGGACAATTGTCAATCTGCAGGAGCTGTAGGAGGAATTGACATTACTGCTCATCAGCCATGCATCCCTCAGCAATGGAGAGTGACCTTGCACTTGGACGGGGGGATGGACTGATTCACACTCAAAGTAATTTTTAACTGCCTTTTTCTCTTTTTTCTAATGTTGTTCTTTTATTTTATCTTTGAACAGTACATAACTTTATTTAACAGGTAGAATTACAGAAGCTCACTCACTGGATAAGAGATATTGGGTAACATGGGCCATCCTTCCTTTCTTAGTGGCAGTGGCAAGCTTGTGTCTTTGCTACAAAAAGAAACAGCACTCCACCCTGTCTGGTGAGTTACAATATTTCCATTAACACATATTGTCGAGGTCAGATGATTGTGTTGAGATGGCTGGAGTGGGGCTCTAAAGATGTATTTCAGCGCACAACTTTTGCTCGCCTGGTCCAGGTCTGCTGGGGCACCGTGAGCTGAGAGGAGGGATCAGAGGCACAGCCTGTCGTTCAACTGAGTGTTCTTGCAGCCACTTGCTTTCATTCTTTATCATTCTACGGAGAGCCATCACTTAAACTGAAGATCTTGACCTGGCTAGGGTATTGAAGGATATCAGTTCTGATAATTTCTTGCTGATTCCTGACTGAAAAAGTGAGGAGTCAGAACTTAGCTCTGCATTGTATTCTTACTCCTGGTAGTGACAACTGGAAATGACATCTGAAAAACTCAGCCTTGGACACACTAAGTTGTGTTTTTTCCGAGCTATGATTTTAATTAATTATTAATTTGGGTTGGCAAGAGGTTTTGGAGGGCAGCATTGTTTGTTTGCTTGTTCATTTGGGTTTATCTGTTCTTGTTTTGTTGGGTTTGGGCGTTTTTTCCAAAATCTGGAAATTTAAAGATGGAAGAAGTCACAAGAAAAAAATGGTGAATGACAAGGGTACAGGACAAATATAAATGTAGAGCAGCTGTGGGTGGAGGGCATAGGTCAGTGACATTACCAAAGGCAGCCTCTTAAGTAGCTATTTGGGCTGTTTTCAGCTAATTTCCTTTACCACCTGGAGAGCACTCTGGTGCCTGTCATCAAGCCTAGTTGTACAAAAGCTCTGCACTCTTCGTTTCGGTGCTTATGGAGCTCTGGTAGAGTACAGGTGTGACTGGCAGTGGACAGTAAGCACTGACTGCAACTTGGGTTTTGCTAAGGTGCTGCACAGCCTCCTGTGCTGACAGCAAGGCATGAGCAGGAGCAGATGCCCGAGGTGGTGGAGCTTCATCGGAGAAATGAATCCACCAGAGAAGCAGCTGGGGAAAACTCATCATGTAATTCTGCTGAATGGGTAAGTGGTTTATAAAAAGACTGTCGCTGTGAGAGGATTTTCAAAATGAGGCACCGGGGAGTGGACTGAAGAGAAAGCACACAACAACCTGCTGTTCCTAGGACAGCATCTTCCTACGCATGAAAAAAGTTTAAAGCAAAAAAAGCCCACTCAGAAATAAGAGAGATATTCATGCAGCAGCAAAGTATTGAAATCTGTTTAATGACACCCTAAATTTGCCTGGAGAAGAGGGCAGCAAAAAGTGGAGAATATCAACATAGAGACTGAGTGAAAGAAAGAAGCATAGGAGAAGTAAAAAATGGCAATGAAGTCCCTTTATGTGTAATTGTGTACCAAGCTCAAGGGGCTTGGACAAGCTTCAGCTCATAGAGCCATTAGAGCATGCAACACTTGCTGAGAGCAGGCAGCAGACTTCTGGCAAGCTCCTTTTTCCATGCAATTATTCATCTTTTAATTACATTAAAACATAAAGTAGGCAAGGGAAAGAAGCCCTAATTTAACCCTTGCATAGGCAGGCACAATTTCCATTGCAATCAGTTGGGCAGGGTTAGGCAAGTCACACAGAAGTGATGAAAAATGCCCAAGCCCATGGTCACAACTGCAGTTACTGAGCTTACAGGTTCCCAGGTTCTCCTGTAAGCCTTGATATGGTCACAGTGGTGCTGTGGTCATGGTGAGAGAAAATATCAGGATGCAGGTAGTGAAACAGTAATATCTACCTATCTTTTATTGAGCAATAGTCATTGCTCTAATAAAAAAAGTATACCTGGGAAAATTCATTCCCTATAAATAGATTGCCACTGAAGCTAAGAGACTTGTTTTTACTGAGGATATCATAGCAGAAAATTATAAGAATACAAGGCATAAAATGGTCTGGTCAAGAAATAAAATATTCTGATTACTAGCTATAAAGGGATAACTCTTCTACTTGTTAATATTTAATGAAGATATAAGAAAATGAGGTTGAGAATGAGAAAACAAACACCCTTGGGGGTGCCGAGCGAAAAGTTCATTAGCAGCCAGTTACTGCTCAGGATTTGGATGAATCTTCCAGAGAATGTGTGAATGCAATTATAAACTGTCTTTTGTAACTGCTTTATAATTTAGCAACTACCAGCCACAGTGATGTGTCATGACATAAGTTCAGACCTTTTAGCTATTTTCATGAAAACAGAAAGAGTGGTTTCATAGTGGTATCCTTTTAAATGTTAAAGCATAGTTGGATCCTATAAATAATTCAAGAGATCCTGTAGGTTAGTGAAGTCAGTACATACAACGTGTACGGACACCACATTTCAAACAAATTAAGCCAGTGGTGATGAGCAAATATTATAGTGTCTCTGGATTGCACTTATTGCCTTTAAATTGTACTGCAGAATATGATCACCTTAATTTGAATATTTTCTCTGATTGTGAAGAAGTCTTTACTTACTTGGGAAAAACTAGTCTCACACTGGTTTTTACATAACTTACACTTTTCTTTTTAAGTTTGGGAGTTTGACGGATATTCTGGGCAGGTTTGGGCATCATTTCTGGAACAGTGAACATGAAGGTTCTATCCGCCTCTGCAAGGCTATTTACAGTCTCAAGCTTTTTTTACAATTCTTGGAGTTGCAAAGAAGGCTATGTACATTCTCATGCTTTTTTTATATTTCTTGGGTTTGTAAAGAAGACTATGTACAGTCTCATGCTTTTTTTACAGTTCTTGGGGTTGAAAAGGCAATCCTGTAACACAGAAATTGAATCAAGGCATGGATTTTTTTTCACACTTGTGTCGTATGTCACAACTTTGAGCAGTTAGGTCAGGTGACAATCCATAGCTCCAAGCACCCAAGGTCAGTTAACCTGAGAGTGAATATCCTCATGGCAAAGCTGGCTCCTGTCACTGTGCTTTTACCGTGTAGCACTTGTCTCTGTCTCTTGAGAATCACCTCAGCTGAGATGCTCAGCGAGTATTTCCCAGACAGTTCTGCCAGCTGCAGGGGAATTTGGCCTTTGAGGGAATTCCCAGTGCAGCTGATGATTTTTTTCATCCAGTTGTGCAGGTTCCAGCCAAAATCCAAGCACTGTTGTAGCATTAATGTGAACTTCCATCTCATGCAAGCACAAATAAAGTCCAGTCTCGAGGAGGGGGTTCTGGTTTTTCAAAATGCACAGAATTGTGATCCAGATTAACTGGCCATCCCTACCATGCCTCCTGTTTGACATTTGGCTGAACATGGCTCACCAGAGCACAAACAGCAAACCCCCACAGCAGAGTGTAAGAGTGAAGATAAAAACCCACTGCTTCATGACTTCCACCCATTTGCTGGTTTATGCCATCTCAGCTTGAGAATCTGATTCTATATGTCTGTGAGCACAAGTCTTTGTGTACATTTCAGGCAGATCTTTAATTCTCGCATTTTGCTAACAGAAATGAAAACATGACTTTTGCACTGTCCAGAATAGCATCCCACAGCAGTATGCTAGTTTACTGCATCAAAAGAGCATCCATCCAGAAGGAAGAGTGTGATGAAGTTTTTTGGAAATATCAGATTTAAAAGATTAAGGGGATAAGAAAGTTTTCCATTTCAGATTTCACAGAATGTGGTCTATACTGGAACCTGACATCTTTACTATTGTAAAAATGCATTTTTTTTCCAGGTGTCTAATTAACTAAGAGAATTGAATCTGAACTTAGTAAAGCTTTGCCTTTCAATATCAGGACTAAGACATTATTTCCCTCTGAAATTGTAAGTTCATGGCCTGTGCTGTTTTCTGTTTCCTGGGGCTGTGCTGTGTCATGGGTAAAAGCTCATTTTACATATACTTTATAGCTAAAAGTCTTGACGGACGTTTTCTTTGCTTTTTAAGGCTGTGTCTACGCTTTATGAATCACTTGAATTTTTTTGCAATGAATCAAGAGGAAAAGATGACAAATCCACTGCGACTATTGTACCCAATGGAGCAGATGAGCAAATCCCACAAACTCGGGCAGCTGAAAAGTCTAGAATGAGAGAAGGATCTGCCATCTACTTTGACATTCAGAGCTAAACAAAATATGACTGAATAACTATGAATCTGAAAAATATGATAATTTGCTGCTACATGATGGATTATGGGTTTCCAGTCAAAAGCTTGTCAGTGGTACAATACACAAGAAAAAAGGTTGGTTCTGAGAAGTTTTTGAATGTTTTGTCACTAACAAAACATTCTAAGGAGTTTCTGAATTTGGTGGATGTCATTTAGCAGACTGTCTTCAGCTCTTCCTCTGGTGTCCTGAAAAAATTACCTCTGTGTTACCATGCTTTGAAAAATCTTCTGGATTGAACAATATTTGCAACAAAAGCATTTCTTCAGGAAGCCCATGTATGAATAGCAGAAGGTAGAGAAAAAAATGCATGGAATCTGAGCTCTGAAACTGTCATCAGTACTGACCACATTATAGACAGAGGGGTATGCCACAAAGGATTATATCCCTGTGAAAAGGGACTGTTAGTGTTAATTCATTCACAAAATAGGAAAAGTATTCCAGAGAAAGAAGTCTCCTACGCACACTGAAATACTAGGTTTAAATGAAGCTATATATATGTATATTATGTATTATTATTGTCTAACTGGTGGAGGAGGGCTGCTTGGAGGAGACGGGGGTGGTAAGACTTGTTCCACTTTTGCCAGCTTTAAAACTTTTTTAAAAATCACTGAGGAAAAACCAAAGTTGGAAAAAATTAAGGAGAACCTGCCTTCCAAGGTCTGAACAGAGGTGAAGAGCATTGACATCAAAGCTAGTGGCAGCTGTCCAAGGGCTGCTGAGTGCTTAAGACTGGATACCTGACATGTGAATGTATTTATGTACCAGCCTTATGTCATCTTCTGTTTAGGTTTTTTTTCAGAGCCTAACTGGAGGTTAGAACACCTTGCCAGCAGTGCATGTAGAAACAACTTCACTGCTTGACATTTTTGTCCAGCTTGTACCTGGGCAGTGCAGCAGACACAAACTAGCTTTCTCAGAGCCCTTAAAAACTCTTTGTGTAGTCTAGATGTGTGATTGGCTTGCTACTAAATATTGTCCGTGAAATCTTTGTGGCCATACAGCACGGCTCATGGTGTGACTCTGTCTATGCTCTACCGACTGCAGTTCACAAAGCTGCCTCTCAAATTACTGTAACTCAGCTGTGTCTCTCTCTGTTGCTCTGTAACCTGCTCTGAATTCCCTGCTGCAGTAAATATGCTGCTGTCTGAACTAGACTGGAATCACTGCTCTGTGAATATATCTTGTATGAGAGAAACTGTTATAATACATCTCATGGTATTTATGTATAAATTGAATAAAGCAAAAGAATACTTTTTTCTTCTTTTTGAAGTTCAGGGGTTTTTTTAAATCCTGGTGGGTTTTGTCCTGAAACTCACTATTACAGATCCATTTCCTTTACTTCATGGTGAAGCACTGTCGTGTGCCATATTCCTTTGGGGATCACAGGTGGGGCTCTGGATTCCCCCAAACCCTGTAGCACTGTTCGCTATACCAGAAAGTCATAATCAGTAAAATGGTGACTTTCAGCCCAGGAAGCTCTCAGTTATACACCAGAGCTGTAAGTGGGTGCAGTAAATTTTGATCTTTCTATATACAGCTGGTTACTTCTCTGTTTAATCATGATGAGATGTACTGTGTTCAGGAAATGGTTAAAGAAAACAGTTAAATTAAGAGATTGACACTAAACCACATGTAAATAGTCTCCAAATCCTATTTTCATTACATTGTTGATTAAATGTGTCTCCTAACAGCAAAGAATGCTGCCTTCTTAACAGCTGCTCTCATTCTGTATGTTAACATGGTCATTTCCAACATCTGGCAGTGGAAGACTGCACCCAATTTATCATGACCTATTTTTATCTGTGCCTGACAGTGGCTATGAGCCAGCAGAGTATTTTTAGAGCTGCTGCTTTTGACACCTCTGCCTCAAATATATTAACTTCTCTGCTTCTGTACCACTTGGGAAGCAATAAATCCTTCTGTGTTTTAATTCTTCTTGGCTGTTTTGTTAGCTCTAAAACAAAATGAAGCTCTGTAATTAACCTCAAGTCATGTTCTAGCATGCAGTATGATCTCAGCTTTAACTGTCTGTTTAACTGATGATTATATAATGAAGGCATCTGTCTAATAATAGAACTTGAAGAGAGTCCTGGGCCCTTGCTTTTAGCCATTTTATTGGTTATTCCCTTTTGAACAAGCTGCTGAAAAATGATGGTTCCGTTCCATTTAATTTGATGTCCAAAGTCCTGAGTTGAGCACAGGTTAAAACACGCTGATTTAGGAGCAAGCCTGGCACAATGGATTCAAAAGCTGTTCTGTGCTTTTAATGTCTCATTAATGTATTTGGCTTAGTCATAGTCCTACAAACGAGGCTCCCTCTCTGTTTCTGTCATGCTCCTGACCCTGGTTTGGAGAGCTAGTGCAGTCAGCTTGAGCCTGAACTCTGTTCCCAATCCATTAGAAAATTATCCAAAGAGTCACATCTTATTTACTCTACCCAGCGCTTAGGCAGCTGCTCCTGGTGGCTGGGTACCACCCAGCTTGAACCACACATTTCCTTCCAAGCCCTGGATCGGGGTTCTTTCCTCTCGTAGTATCTGTGGAAGAAGATTCTGGAGCAGGCATTCCTGGCCCCATTACACCAAGGACCCTCAGCAGCAGGCAGGATGATGAGGTGTCCTAATCAATGTATTTATTGGCAGAGCAGTCCTTTTTGTGCGTGATGCTGTGACTGATGTTCCTGTGCCTGGTTCTGGGGCTGTCAGAACAGCAGAGATGTTGTGGTTTGACCCCATCTGGCCACTGAGCTCTGCACAGCCACTCACTCACTCCTGGCCTCTCTTGGGTGGTTAAGAGAGCAGCTGCAAATGGCTTTTTATGGTCATTGTTTTTCCTAAGTGCTCTTCTGTCAGTACTTTATAAACAGGAAACTGCAAACACAACTGACAAACAAATATGCAGGTCAAAAGAGCATTAACCAATTTTTCTGACCACGAGAATGGACAGGTGATCATGGGTAAATGCTTCTTGTTTTCCACATAAAGTGAAATGCTGAGATGGGAGGGAGGATTTTGATGAACTGCTACATTCTAGTAACAGAGCTTTGGCTAAATTGCTGTGGTCTGGTGCTGGGTGCTGGTGAATTTTGTTGGCTGATAGGACGTGACAAATATTACTTTTTTTTTTTTTCCAGAGCAGAGTCTGTTGGTAGGGCTCAGCAATATCTTACACAGCCAAAGCTGCTCTTCCTAACTTTGTTTCAGGAGCTATTCAACTCCACAGAAGTGGAAGAGTATGAAAAGGGTAAGGCAGAGAGGCAACAGTACACCATCTCTGTTAGGTATTATCAATGGACTTGCAACAGCCAGAGATTAGAGGTAAAATTAAGCAACTTAAGTGTTCAAAATCATAATAAGGAACTGGGCCTGTCAGGTACATTTGCTCTGAAATATTGCATATTCTCTTATCTGCTGATGTCCTTTTCTTGTCCTAAACTTGAATGCTCAGCTCCACAAGCCAGGAATGCTGTATCTGTACACTGCCTGGGTAATCCAATTGCAGTCCATGGTTAGGGCTTCTAATACTGCTGTGGAAATAAATAATGAAAGAAAGTAATAGGTGTTGCTCTCTCTTTTACTTTATAGCTTTTAATTCTGGAGAGAGGAAAAAAGCCATAAGCTTCTGTAACAAAGACAGCAGAAAAAGGTCAGGTAGTAGGGTGACAGACACTCCAAAAATACCAAAATTATTGGCTTTGCTCAGATAGAAAAACTCTGCTTTTTCAGCTTAGCAGCTGTAAAATATTCAAAATCGTCATTTCAGGTTTCTTTTGAAATGCAGACTAACCTTAATATAAAGACTCTAGATCTAATCTCAAAGAAGGGCTGCTACCAAGCAAGAAACGAAATGGAAAGAGGCAGACCAATTGCCTCTGGGTAGAAAGAATTGCAAGTGCTTTCTGATGTCACCTTCAGATGTGCAGTGTGGTAGCAGACTATGTGACAGGTGCTCTGGGTGCTGAGCACGAGCACATCAGACAGGTACAGGTTGTTCCTGAGACACCAAAAGCAGAGTCCTGTCACAGCAATGGCTGCCCTAGTTAAGGCACATGCTAGGGAGGACATCTACATAGGTATAAGCACTTCAAAGGATAAATTTTGGCTTATATAATGCAGCTCCTATATCTGTATTCATGACCACATTTCCTCAACAGTCAAGCATCCTCTCTTCTAGGTGAGACTCTATTCACGGTTGGATTCCCCTCTCTAAGGCAAGGATTCTTCCCAGTTCTGTGCAGGTCATTTTTTATTTTCCTTTTCGTTGAAGACCTTCTCTTTTCCTGATAAGTGAAATCTGAGTTAAATGATCTGTTACAAAAGCAGGCTCTAGTTCCCATTTCCCACCCCTGCTTCCAGCATTTCTGAGCCCAGCATTTCCTGCTCAGTTAACAGTGACAGAACTGCTGAAAAAGCCCCACTCCATATCGGTTGCACTACTCTTTGTGATTGCTTTCAGGAAACTGAAAGCAGCCAGCTCTGTAAAATGTGTGTGCCTGGGGAACTTCCACTCCATCAATTCGCCTTGTAAATCTTCCTGGCGGCAGATATGGATATCACCTCACTTCACACACAGTTCTGGGATAGTAGGTCAGTCCTACCCATATCCTCAGTGTGTGCATAAATTAGTAAGTCAAAATGAAAAGAAAAAGGTTTTTTAAAGGGGAATGCATAGGGATTTCTTTGATGTGTTTCCTGCATGGACACTGAATGTTAGACAACTTTCTCTTAGGGATTCCTTCCTCTCAGAAAATGTTTTTGTACAATGAAGGAAAAAGAGTATTGCTTAATTCGTGCTTAAGCATGACAGCTTAACAGAGTCAGAATATTCCTCCCTGCATACAGAAGTCTCTTGAAAGCTTTCTTGGAATTGGCTTATTCATTTTTGCACATCCTTACCTCTTTCTAACAAATAGGAACTTACCTTAAAAGATTTACTCAGTTGCTTTAAGTAAATCCTCCCTCACAGCTCTTTCTGATCCTTTCTGATTTTTCTTTTTCTTTTTCTTTTTCTTTTTTTTTTCTTTTTTTTTTTTTTTCTCCTTTTCCTTTCTGTTTTTCTTTTCCTTTCTCTTTTCCTTTTTTTTCCCTATTCCTTCTGACCATGCCATAGACCAACTTCTTCCTATGCTCACCACAGCTCAGCAGGTTTGGCTGACACCTGAGTGGGATTTTACATACGTGTTAAAGTGGAGCAAATGACATTTGGGCTGCTGGTGTGAGACTGGCTGAGGAATCACAGATTTAGAAACTACAGCACTTGTGTGAACAACATTCAGTTACCTTAGGGTGTGGCCTCTTTTTCTGTCATTACAACTAAAACCAGAAAGTGTTATTGGAAGATTTAATATCAAGAATCTTAAAACTATGTATGAAAGAACCCTGCAAAGAATGGTATCCAGGAAATTATTCAAACAAGGATTGAAAACTAGACAGAAGTATTTACCCTGCAAATATTAATTTATTGGCTGTAAATATAGTCACTGATTTTACAGCATGTCTCGTGCACTAATAAATGTGTTCGATTAGAGTCAATATGCAGTGCTGAAAGTGTGTTTCTGTGGCACAGCTTTGCCAGATGACAGTGTTATTACCCCAGCTCTCAACTCAGGAAACCACTCAGCCAGTTAGCTGACCTTGCTCTTCTCCATTTTACCTGCCTTTAAACTTCACTGAAATGGTATGTGAGCTTATTAACTGCATTTTTGAAATACATTTAAGGATATTTTGAGAAGTAAATGATAATAAAACATTGAAAACCTGTATGTCTATAATTAAAAGAATCTATTCAATGTGAGACTGAACATCACACTGTGCTTGTATCATCTCCTCTTCTGCCTGTGCCCCACCAGTGCCTGTTCAGTCTGATCTTTATAACTTTGTTTTGCAAAGCAATGTAATAATTGCATCATTTGTTCACTAGATGCAAATAAATTCACCGTGTATTGAGGAAATGAAGTGACCTTTCAAAATTGTTAACCAGACTTAGAGAAAATGTTGAGAAGCAGTGCAAAGCAAATAAAGTGTGTTGAAACTTGAAGTTCAACAGACTATCCAGGACACTGGAATATTTGGAGGAGTTGATAATTTTATCTCAATGTAGAAAATGAAATGTTTGTTTATTGTGCAGATGTTACCGTCTTGCTAAGAGAAAAATAAATTGCTTTTCATACAGCTGCCAAGAAACAAGAAAAATAACAAGTTCATAACTTCAGGTTATGTTTTCTTCCTCCTGTCCTTCTTCCACCCAGGCATAACAGGTTTGTGGAAATTGTCAAAAATTCCTTCTCATGTAGCTCCCTGTACCTTTAGGAATAAGCTAAGCTGTAATGGACAAAAAGCTCTAATAGGAGTTTACCATTTCAGCTATCCCATTTCAGCTATTCATCTGGCCGTGACACAAATGGTACTTTACAGTAGAATTGATAAATCTGTTTATTCAGACTTTTCCAAAACAGACACTGCTGCAAAGAGCATGGAATAAAAGTTATTCTCTAAGAGAATATCAGCAGAGGGTCACAAAAATCTCATGTAAACCTTAATATCTGACCAAATGCCATAAAATTTGGGTACACCTGAATAGGTTTTGAAAATTATGCATGAGAAAGATCACATTTGTAACACATACATAATTTAAACTTTCGGTCCAAGTTAGGAACAGCAAGACCTAATTCTGTGTATAAACTCTCAGTAGATGCTCATCCAAACTGTTGCCTATACCATTCTTCAGAGAAAGAAACCTGAAAGAAGCAAATAATGTATTGCTTTCATGACAATTATAGTACAAAATTTAAACAAGAGCAGAAAATGGCTTCTCTCACTGGGGAGCTGGACAGATGGGTTGGAATCAAAACACTGCCTGCTCTCCTATGGGGCCTTCTATCTGTACTCTGTTTTGGTTTTGCAAACAACTGTAATAGTCTGTGCTGTGTGCACAAAGCTGCTATTTTTAATGACAAACAAATCACAAGAAAATATTTAAACAGTACAGAATGTGTGATTGAGAATTCTGAGCAGTACTGATGTGTGTGCACATGCATGAATACAAATAAAATACACATCAAAAATTTAAAAAAAAACCATCCAGGCAGCACTACCATGGTGACATTTCAATTAGTAAATATTCAAGCCCTGTGGTTTATTCTGCGTTTTAGCACTTTTGCAGCCATATCCTCGAAAATTGTGAGTCACCTATGTTTGCAGAGGAAATTGTGTGAGAACACCTTTTTTGCCAGGTTACGTGGCAGAGTTGTGGACATACTGACATATCCTGTTGACTGAAGCTGATCTCCCTCTCTGCCCTTTTGGGAACAGTTTTTTGCCTTCTGTATAGCTAAAACTGATGTTCATGATTCAAAGTCATGAGAATGAGTGAAGTAAACATTTTATTTCTTTTACTTTTTTCCTTCAGAGTGAGGAATTGATTTTTCTTTGCTGGCTATATTTAATATTCATGTTATAGACACATGTCAGAAAAGGACAAAGGAAAGTTCCTGGCACTTGACACAGCAGTGAGTGCCACTGTGTGTGTGTGTGCAAACACCAGATGATGTTCATAGCTGACAAAGGCCAGTTGTTTGCTTTATTCTTGTTCCTTCTTTTGAAGGAACCCACAGGTTTCCACATGCACTTTAATGTAAAAATTTCCAACTTTACTTAAAGTACTTACATTCACTGTAATGCAAAACAGTTGCAACTATGTCAAGAGGTTGAAGTCACAGGAAAAAATATTTCTCATGAATGTTTGAATAAGGTATACAGCCTGAGGTGCTGCTGTGATTTTTTGGGAAATGCAAAATGACTTGTTGGAAAATGTAAGATGGAAAATCATAGGGGTTTTGTTTCAGAACTGATCTAGATTTCCACATACATGTGATGTGTAGTCTTTCTCTGAGATATTGTTGATGTTAGAGGATAGATTTTGCCTGAGGAACAGGCATTTGGGAGAAAAGAGTTTAATTTTTAAAGTTTTGCTTAATAAAAACCCAATTTTTGCTAACTTGTCTACAGCATGTTGTATTGGTTGTGTATGAGTAGACAGTTATCTGCAAGTAACTTCAAAGATGTCCAAAGACATCCAATCTCAGGTTTAATTTTGGAAATCCACAGTCATGATCTTCTACAGGGAATGCTGCACTCTGAGGTCCATCAGCATTGTCCGTGCATGCTGCCCTAGTTTTGATAGGTTCCCCCAAATAATTTGCTCAGACTGTGTCCATCCTACATACTCTAGATGTTACTCACCTCAAATGAGCTCCCCCAGGTCTGGTGTAGGCACCTGGAGTTTGACAGAGACCAAGTTACGCTGTGCTTGGCCAGAAATCAGAACTTGTCCAAAACTCAGTGTGGCTGAGCTGATAAGCTTCGGCCAGCTGTGCTCCCACGGCTGGTGCCACCCAACTCCCAGCACAGACCCCAAACAGCTCTGCTCTGCCTGGGTGTGAGTCCAGCCAGTCTGGTGTCTAATGATGGGGCACCTCAGCTCAAAGGCCACAGAGGAACACAGGACTCCAGAGTAACCTTTTTTTTCAGCACAAGTAATTTTACTGCAAAGTTTGATGTTGCATAAGGTAAATAGCAAGTTATTTTGCTGCAGATGAAGATGGATTTTGATACTGTCTGTTTGCTCAAGGATCAGATTTATTGCTTCAGATATCTCTACCTGAGCAGGTTCTTTGTGGAGCAGCTCTGCAAAGCTCCCTGTGCTGGCCCTGGAGAGATGCTGGTGCACAAGACCTGTTTGGGACATCCTCTATGGACAGAACACAAGCCCAGGAGGACAGTGTTAGCTGCCTACATGGCAGATCTCTACTTTTAATGCAGAGAATCCCATCCCTAGTGTGTGCTAGTGACCCGTGTGGTCAGTAACAAGGTCCTCTGTGCGGCAGAGAGCAGTCCAAGTTTTCAGCCCCTCACAGTCCCTAACTATGGTGGTGAGGGAGAGTTGAAATGCTCCTCTTCCTCCTGAGCAGGCTGATACTGCACCAAAACTGGGCTACCCACCCTTCTGCTCCCATGGGGATATCTGAAAGGGCAAATCTTGAGCAAACAGCCAATAACAAAATCTGATTTTCGTTTGTTAGTCACACTGTGTACCTTGAAGGAGAGGCTGGTGAGCAACTGGTTGTTCCAGTCACAGCAGGGCGAGGGGTTTGAATAGGTGTTGGCATGGAGGTGTGAGCTCCAGATACAGGTGTTTGCTAAGGGATAACTGTCCCTGGGTGGGCAGTGATGGGAGGGGACAGATGCTTAAAAAACCCCAGAAGCAGAGCAGGCTCCATCTTCCAAGAGAGCCCTGAGGCTGTGCCTGTTCAGGAGAAAGCCAAGCTCCAGCAGCAGCATGTCCCAGCTGGAAACTGCCATGGGAATGACCATCGCTGTCTTTGACCAGTATGCAAGGACTGATGGCAACAGGCAAAGCCTCAGCAAAGCAGAACTGAAGACCCTCCTAGAAAAGGAGCTCCCGAACTTCCTTGCGGTAAGAGAACACCATGGCACCGTTTGTGTGTAGCAGGTGCAAGAGCAGCCTGCAGGAACACTTTTTAGTACGTTTTTAGGGAAATTACATCCAAAAATATGCGATGTTTTGTAGGAAAATACAAAATTTAAAAAAGGTTTTCCACAAACTAAGTAAAACTGATTCTAATATGTAGAGCCAATCACTGTTTGCTAAATCGTCACTTAAGTTAGCAGGATGAAAGCTTTGAAATAGATTGGGTTTCAACTTCAGATTCACCTATTTCTGTTTATCTCTGGATTTATCAGCTCACTTCATGTCACAACTGCTGTGAAGGTAGTTGTGCTGTCAGCAGTTGAAGATCTTGATTGCAGACAGGGAATCTCTCTAAATATTTATACATTTAACTTCTCTAAGTATTTATACTACAAACTCAGTATGCTCATCAAAATGATGCATTAACCAGAACAACAGATGAACTCAGAGCAAAGTGTTTGGCATTTGTCTTTAATAGCAAAAGAAAGACCTGAAAATATATTTTACAACACAGATTTGTATGTAATCACAAAGTGCGTTCAAGTATTTGAAGTGCTTAATATGTTCTAGTAAAAGGTTTAACTGCCAGGGAGACAAATGCTTTTCATTTTCTTTTTTTTAATTTGCTTCCCCTCACTAAAAATCCAGAAAATATTCTTAAGTACATTGTTCTTTCCACACTGGAGTAATGTTTCCCCTATTCGTGCATTTATTGTTCTTAATGGCAAAAGTGTAGGATCAAATGCTCCGTGTGTGGCTCTCAGTTTTTGTATGAGCATAGTTTTAAACAGCTATTTCAGGGCACTTGATACAATTTAGTATCTTTCCATGCAAGCTCTATGAATTCACCATATGAAATCCACACCTGCCGGAGTTATGTCTCACAAATGGAAGAGACTCAATATTCAGAATAAGGACCTAGGTGGCTCAGGAGGGACAGATTCCAGTGTTTCTGAGAAAGCTGTGTGAGACAGATCAGTGCTGGTGAGGCAACAGCATCACAGAAGGGCCCTGCTCCGGAGTGTGGAGCTGTGTGGTGCCACAGCACCTCCATGCAAAGAGATACAAAACCAACAACAAAACCACAGTTCTAGGAGGGCAAGGAAATCCCCTAGACACTCCAGCTTTGGTCTAAATGAGGCTGGGGATCCACTGCACTGGATAGCTCCCAAAGGCAATGATGCTCAGAGGTGTCCTGACTGTGTTTAGTGGCCAGGCACCAATTTTCCAGCTCCCCACAGCTGCTCTCACTGGCTCTACTTATTTCCTGCAACTGGTGGAAAAACTGGTATTTTCCAGGAAGATAATTAGCTATTTGTCCTCTTATGTTCCAGTCTCCATCTCACTTTCCTCCTTTACCTCTTCTAGGACTTAAAAAGAAAAATCACTTTTATGCCTGTGCTTTAAATAAATTTAAACCAAAAATCTTCCTTGTTCCCATCCTGCCAGACTGATAACTGCAAGAAAAAAATTGAGAACATAAGTCTGACTTCAGAAAAAGAGTTCTTCCTCCATTTTCCTGCCATTTATATCCACACTTTTTTACTTGCAATAACTTCTAGGAGACAGTGTTTTTAATTACATTTAATTAAAATGTATACTTTTGGCCTTAAAATTGGTTCTAGCTGACACAGCTCACAACTGTCTTGAATCAATCAGCCAGAAATATCACAAGACCGAAGGACTGGACTCAGTTATAAAGAGTTAAAAAAAAAAATTCCCACTTGTGCATTTCAGAAATAGTTCAGAAGCCAAAACTAATTCATATACTTCACTAAATAATTTTAAATATACACTTATAAAATTAAAACACTGTAATTTACAAAGTTAAAAAGAATAAAACCTTCCAGACACATCAGTCAAATCTAGGGAACTGGTTCAATTTTTAGTGATTGTAAAGGCAGTGTATTTAAAGCGATACGTTACATACAAAGTATTTAATGTGATACATTAAACTGCAGAATGAGAAATCTGGTTATTTATACCATGATCAAAAATTGCCTTCACATTTAAATTAAGGTAGTACTTATTTTCAATTGGTGGATATTTCCAAATGTTTGTATAATTTCTTTCTAATATAATATCAGATCTTTTTTTATCTTCAACAAAAGGCACAGAGTTGTGTTTTAGATTAAATAGGTCTGTACTGCCATCCCCTGTTTAATTTTAAAATTGCAGATTTTAAATCCCTGAAGATGATCAGAGCCAAAATGATCTCTTGTAAACTATGTTAGAAAATAACTACTTTAAAAAATATATTTTAGCAAAATGAAAAAAAAACCCCTACAAACAAAAGCCAAAACAAACAACCACGCTTTACTTGGATGATGCCTTTCTTAACATCAGCCCTGAGATGTACTGGTTCACAGAAATACAGAAGCACAGAATATGTTGAGTAGGAAGGCACCCACAAATATCGAGTTAAACCTCTGGCCCTGCACAGCAATATTCCCAGGAGTCACACCTGGTGCCTGAGGGTGGTGTCCAACTTTTCTTGAACTCTGCCAGGCTTGGTGCTGTGCCCACTGCCCAGGGGAGCTGTTCCAGTGCCCAACCACCCTCTGGAGGAAGAGCCTTTTCCTAATATCCAACCTAAACATCTCCTGACACGATTTCAGGCCATTCCCTCAGGTCCTGTCAGTGTCACCACAGAGATCAGCACCTGACTCTCCTCCTCACGAGGAAGCTGTGACTGCAGTGAGGTCTCCCCTCAGTCTCCTCCAGGCTGAACAGACCAAGTGCCCTCAGCCACTCCTCACACAGCTTCCCCTCAAGGCCCTTCACCATCTTCATTGCCCTCCTTTGGACTCTCTCTAATAGTTTAACATCCTCCTGTTGGGGAAGATGAAATAGGAAAGCCTTATAAATATTATTACCTGGCAAAAGATGCTGAGAATATGGAAACTATAAGCGAGATTGAAATGAAGACAAGCTTTGAGATACCAAACCCCAGTTACTGAACAACTGGAAAACAATGGTATGGCCGATTGAAGTTAATAGCCTCTTGATTAGACAATACCCTCTGCTTGCAGACAGGTCCAAGGGTCAGAGCAGACCCTACCAACTTGGCAGAGGGTTCAAAAAGCAGTTTTTAGAGTTTAAAATATAACGCTGTATGGTAATGCAATGACTCTCACAGGCTGTATGTAAATGTTGTAGGATTTGTAGCTTGTTCTAGACTGGTTAATGAAAATTAGAATATTCAGCACAGAAGATGATTTATTGTATTGTAAAC
>VZRL01004627.1:1774272-1817169 GCA_013397895.1 Origma solitaria
GCTGGCGATGCTGTGCCTGATGTCCCCAGGACAGGGTTGTCCCTCCTGGCTGCCAGGGCACTGCTGACTCCTTTCCATTGACCCAGGACCCCCAGGTCGCTTTCCATGGCACTGCATTCCAGCATCTCATTCCCCAGTCTGTCTGGACATCCAGGGCTGCCCCAACCCAGATGCAGAATTTGGCACTTTCCCATGTTCCCTTCATATGGGTGGTGATTGTGCTGTCCTCTCATTTGTTGAGGTCTCCCTCCAGGGCCTCTCTGCCTTCAACACAGTCAGCAGCTCTTCCCAGTTTTTATCATCTGCAAACTTGCTCATTATCCCTTCCAGTCCTTCATCCACATCATTTATGAAGATGTTAAAGAGCACAGGGATGAGGATGGAGCTCTGTGGAGCCGCATGGGTGGCAGGTCTCCAGTCTGACGTCCCCCATTCACTATAACCCTTCCTGCCCCATCCATGAGGCAGTTGCTCACCCATCACAGAATGTGTTTATTCAGCTGTGAGCTGGACAGTTTGTCCAGAAGGATCCTGTGAGAGACAGTATTAAAAGCTTTACTGAAATCCAAAAAGATGACATCAACTGGCTTCCCTTGATCAACTAGGTGGGTTACTTTTTCATAAAAGGAAATCAAGTTTTGACAAGCAGGACTTCTGTCTCATGAAGCCGTGCTGTCAGTGACTGATGACTGTGTTCAGTCATTCCATCAGAGTAATGGCAACTTGGAAGAATAATGACAACTTAGAAAAAGATTTGCTGTGCTAACTCAAGCTCAGCATCCCCCAGGCTTCAGGAGGCACCTTCCCAGCCACCAGCTCCTGCGAGCAGCTTCTGCTGGGCCAGAAGGCCAGTGGCAGCACTCGAAGCACTTCTGAGTCTGTTTGCATCTTTTCTGAGGTGAAGGTATTCACTGAAGTTTAAATTTGACATTTGCCCCAGGAAAGCATGTTTTTGCAAACTACAATCTGCCTGAACTCCAGCTGAGTCTTTCCAGGGGAGCGGATGGGGAGCTCACAGCATTTAATTCATCTGGGTAGTGTCCTCAGGGCTCTGTGTCACACAGCTTTAATCACGATAAATGCTGGTTTAGACATAGCAAGCATGCCTCTCTGTGACAGCGCATGAATGCAGCTCTCAGGTATAATAAACTCAGGAGCACATGCTTTTGGGGGCTTCTCACTGCTGCTGTGCAGGTGGTGGGAAGACACAGGACCTTAGCAAGTGCCCAGAGCCCAGCCAGGGACCTTATTTGGGGTGTGGTGGAGATGCTGCTCTCTGTTAGGGTCATGCATTCTCTCACCTCAACCTACTCTTTTTCTTTTGCAGTCTGGGAAGGACAAGGATGCTATTGATAAAGTCTTCAAGAACCTGGATGAAAATGGAGATTCCCAAGTGGACTTCAAAGAATTTGTCATCTTTGTGGCAGCTCTGACTTGCTGCTGTCACAAATATTTTGAGCAGAATGCAGCCAAATAGTTGTCAAACTACTCACAGGAGTTGTCTTTGCCTGTGTTCCATATGCTACTGATACGGATCCCTTCACTCCTTTCATGCACTGCCATGAAGTTTGCAAGCATGCTGGTCTGTAAAAATAAACCCTACTGAGCTCAATTCCCTGTCCTGAATGCTAATTTCTTCTCATTTGGGGAACAGCCTGGGTTTAATGGCCCACACTAACTCACACTGAGTATTTCGTCTCTTTCTCTGCTTTTTAAAATTCTTTTCTTAGCCAAAAGGTTTAATATTCATCCCAGTGCAGAAGCGGCACAAAAGTAACTGCTGCTGGAGCCATGAGTCAGCTGGAGGCTGTTTTTATACGTCAGCGTCTCTGGGATGCAGCCCAAATCCACATGTGCCACCACAGCTGTACAGGCCAGGCCTCACTGGCACTGCCTTCGAGCAGTACTGTTTGGTACCCTCAGCTGTGTGCTTGTTGCAGGGCTGTCTTGTAGGTTCCTTCTTGGTTAAAACAGCAAAACAATCCCAAACACCTTTCTTTTTTTCCCAGCATGGAGGATTCTGTGCAGTTTTTTGTGCTGGTGAACCATCTCACCCAGATCACATAGTTGTACTTCCTATGACACCATAAGACTTTTGTACCAATATATTGATATTACTTTAAAATAAACCTCAATACTCTCCCAAATAGCATGCAATAATATTTTTGCCTGAAGCAAGACTTATGGCAGCAATTACCGTGTATGGAAAAGTGGAAGAGCTTGCTTTCAGAGGAGCAGGCAACAGACATCTGCTGGAACTCTGCAACTGGAGCAAGACTGAATCAAATCTGTATTCTGAAGCACTTTGCAGGTGAGCATCCCAATGCAAACTGCAAAAACACTAAATTTTGTTCCTTTGTCTCCAGAACAGTCCTGTTTGGTGCTATTCATGTCCTACACCAAAAGCCAAATCGTTCCCTGTCCTACTGCACATGCAAACTTTGTGCTGTGTAGGGAGAGATGCCACAACTCCCTACACACTCTGGGGCCCCTGAAAGATCACGCAGCACAGCAAAGACAGGAATTAGAGCTCTGTAGGTGTAGAGCTCTGCTTTAACTGCAAAAACATTCTCTCCTTCCTGCTGGAGCCTGGTACAATGAGCTGCATCCCTGCAACAAGAGCTCAGTTTCACTGTGTTTCCTGAATCTGAAGTTACACCGCAGGTTTGACCCATTTGTAACCCTATACAAACAGATGTTGTTGAGGTGTATTCATCTTTCAGGGAACTCACTGGCAATATTTGATCTTGTTAGTTTATTTCAGCCTGTTTTAACTATTACAGGTGTTGTTTCATCTAGCTTCTCCTGGTGCTGGGTGGCCGGAGATGAATTGCAACACATCCATTACACCTGCAGAAGTACCATTACCTGTGTTATTGACTACAGTAATATTTTCCTGCACTACCTGAGCAAGAAAACTACTCATCCCCAACATGTGCAAAATTCTTCCTAATCCAGGGATCCCAAATTAGCCTTTTCTTCAGAGACTGCTCTATAGTATTTCCAAGTTGTGAGATATCTTTATAGCTGTAATCCAGCATGGCTCTGCCCTGTGCCAGCTGTGCGGCTCACCACTTGCAAGGGCAGATTCCACTATCACATCCCTCACTATTTTGTCAAGGCTGTAAATGAGCAAAATGCTCTGATTGTTGCAAAGCAAGCTGATTCTAAATACAGAGTCAAATTTCCTATATTGCACATCTCTCTAGCTAGTGATATAAACCATCTTCAGATGAGGAAATCTTGGTGATACATAGCACAAATTGATCGGAGTATCCTAATATTTTTGGAATGTATTTTTACTTTTACAGCTTTAGCATTAACATCTAATGTTCTGCACTGCTTCAGAATAACCATCCTCATTGAAATTCTTTTTTTACCACTATGTGGCACTAAATGCAGCCTTTTTATTACTCATTTAGCCCAAAAGTCCATGTATCATTGTTGAGATAGAATGTAAAGATTCTGTGTTAAGATTAGAAAAAAGAAATCAGAAGAGTTCATAATAGCATGGCAATTTTATGTCCAGAAAAATACTGTATGTCCCATCGAGGGCATTTCACTGATTGCAGTGGAAGCAGCAGGAGCCGAGGGCCAGGCAGAGGCTCCATTCCTTGAGCTTTTGGAAGGGTTTAGCTGCACTGGCCCAGTCTCATCCTTGTGAAAGAGTTTCCCCTTGTTTTTAAATTGCACACACCCTGTGCACTTTATTGCAATGTTCTCCACGGCATTGAAATTGCTTTTAAAGCATAGCTCTTAAAGAGAACATTGGTGAAAAGCTCCACCTGTCTTGTGAGCCAAGGGATTCACCTTGTTACTCCATTTTATCTATCAGATTTTTAAAACCACGCTATTGAGCAGTGACAGCTGTGACATACCCCACATTTCAATAATTCCCTGAACTTCCTGCCCCCAGTTCAATATCCACAAAATTTCACTCACTCATTAATGCCATTTTGTCCATTTTCCTGATGATCTGTAGGTTTTTTCAGCGCTGCAGGACTGCTCACAGCAGCCCAAAGCTGCTTTGTAACTGCTCCACCTCCCAAAAGATCTCTGCCCGACTGCGATGAGCTCAAGAGCTTTGTCTCCCTGAGGGAATACCAGGGCTACCCCCCATTGTTCTCACTGTTCCTGCAGACCCCAGCCCTGCAAACTCTTACATTTCTCACATCTTACCCCTTGGTCCCACGTGAGGAGACACCTGGAGAGCTCAAAGCCCATGCCAGAAGCACATGGATGTTGTGGGCTGCTTTGCTAACCCGAGGGAGCAGTGCGTGTTCAGAGCTTCATGAAGAGGGGGAAGAAAAGGGGTTGGGTTTTTTTTTCTTTTTCCCTACAGATTTTTCAAGAGCTGTAACTCTGTGATGAATATTCATTTCGATGTAGTACTGAAAACTCAACTCGATGACACCTCAGAGAGAAAATGATCCAGGAATAAAAGAAATTAACATATAGCTCCCACCTTACCATAGAACAAAAGTGACTTTTCAGAATATATTATTTAACCTAAAAGCATCTGAACAGAATCACTTTAGTATCCCTCAGTCCATTAATTTTCTTTCCCAGTATTATTAATTTTCACTATGAACCTACAGTTTACCCAGAATATACTGTGTATTTCCTTCCCTCAGTAAACTTTTGTTATTCAAGGTTCGAGCTACAGAGATACAGGACCTGGTTTTGTACTTCCCACTTAATCTCAACTTTTAGGCCTAAACATATTACGTATTATGAGATAGTTTAAGAAACAGTATAGGCAGCTGTAAGAGAAAGGAAAAGACAACATTAAAGACAGCTTGGAATACATAATCTAGCAGCTGTGGTTTGTGCACGTTTGACTTAGCTATGTGAAAGGAAAAAAAGATATGGGAAAATATATTACCAGCAAATGGCAATATGGGAAATCATCATCTGTGATGAGTTCCAAATTAAGCAAACCTTAAAAGGAGAGGTGAGAAAGTCAGCAATGCAGCAAATCAGCCCATAGGTATTTTTTTTATCTTGTACAGAAAAAAAAAAAATCTTATTAACATCAGATCAATTCTATAAATCAAGATGCTCTGATATCTGTAGTTGCCATATTGAAATCTGGTGGGATACTGTCAAGACTCTTCAGTTTTGAAAATGACATACTGAAATTTGATTTCTGAGTGTGTATACAGGAGAAAACAGGTAAAAATGTTACCTAACCCTTAAGTCACTCGTGGTCACTTATGCTGCAGTTTTGGCTGGGAACATTCCTTGTTATTTTACCTTCAAGTTCACTGAGGCCCATAAAAAATAAAAATCACCCAGTCAAGCACACTGTTTATCTCCCCAGTAAACCCAGTCTGGGGCTGAAAACTGGGAGATTTCTTTCCTCAAGCCCTCTGAGCATCCTACACTAGCAACTGTGCACTTTCAACACTTGACCTGGAGTGTCAAGATCAAGCTCTTCTCAAAATACATTTTAGCTGATGGTTTCCTCACAAAAGGCGGGCAGGGGAGGAGGAGGAGATGTTACCTGTCTTTTATGTAACAGGCTCACTGTGAAACGCTCCTGCAAGAGCTGGAAAATTGTGTTCAAACCTTGCCTTGAGTGAAACCCACCCACGCCAGCTGCGTGCACCAAACAGCAGGAGGCCCAGGGCACCTGACACTGCCTCCCTCCATCGTGGCACAGGCTGCTGAGGCTGAGGGGGCCTGAAAAAGGGTGCGTGAGAAAAAGGGTGCACATCTCTGCAGCCTGGGAGATGGGGTATATGGCCAGTTCTGCAGGGACACACTAAAGGTACATTCTGTATTTTAGTCAGTGACTATTTAATACAAAACACAGAGCTGGCGTAACTGAAAAGCTGTTTCTTGCCAGGTGAGTTCCCAAAGCACTGAACAGTAGAAGTATGGTCACTGCTCTGGTCCTCTCTATTGGACAATGTTCTCTGCAACAGCCAGAAAAGGTGTCAGCGGAGGAAAGGGAGCATCTCCTCCATCATTTTCTCCTCCTCATCTTCTTCCCTGGGGGAGCATCTCTTCCTCCTGCCCTGTGAGACAGCAGGTGATGCTCTCTGAGCCCATCACGAGCACAGTGAAAGTCCTGCTGGCACCTCTCCCCTGCCGTAACCACTCACCGGTGCTCAGAGCAGCTCTTAAGTTTACTTTAAAAAAAAAAAAACATAAGAAAAGAAAGAAAAAAAGCTAACTCCTGCTCAGGTACCTGGAGGCAAGGACTGAGGTCTCTGTTTTACTCAAAAGGGCTCACAACTGCAGCCCAGGGGAGGTTCAGAGCCTGCCTGGCCTCCTCTGGGCCATTCGCTGTTGACTCTGTCACAAAGCTCCCCAAGCTCGTGATTTTGGGTCCCTTGCTGAGACACCTCTCCCACGTGCTGGGAGCAGAGCCTTGGGGCTTAACACAGGTTTCTGCAGTCTGCTGAGATCCACCCACCTGGAAATTAGTCATTCCAGCAGCTAATTGACTATGCTTTTGTACAGCTTTTACAGGCCATTTTCTTCCCAGACAAATTCCTTTCTTTTTCCCTCCTAGTCAATAATCTTTTCTTAATCCTGTACCAGCCTCTAAACCTCTGGGTCACAGCTCCGTTCTGGAAGCTGCTCATTATCTGAAAGGAGAGGAAATTCCATTATTTAAGGACACAACTCTGCTACTCTCCAGCAGGTGATCAATATATGCACACACCATATTATGCTGCAGGACTAGGCAGCAGAATACTTTATAAATAGATTTGAGTTTGTCTTTTAAACCTTCCCATTGTATCCAAATAAATGTACTGGTTTTCTTTTCCTCCTGATTTTATAACTTTCTATTTTGATGCAACTGCCAATAGTATTTTCTTTTGTTTTATGACAAGAAGAAGTAGGTCTCTGCAGTATTAGGTAACTATTGACTGTTGTCTTCAGAAAGAACAAAAGGTTCCTGAAAAGAAATGGATAAGAAAGCTGAGCAGGCATCTACTGTGAGCACCAGAAACTTCCTTTCCAGGATGAAAGTACAAGAACAGAGAGACTAAAGCAACCTGCAGGCCACTGCTACAGTTTTAGCCTTGCTACCCGAAAGGATTTAAACATGGTGAAGGTTTGAAATCCCAGGATTGTGGGTTTGTGTTGGAAGCATTTTAATGTTCAAGTATTTATTTCCCTTACCCTGCAAAATCCTTGCTATAGTGATTATAACTCCTTTCTTTCTCCTCATTTCCAAACCCTACTCTGTAATTTAAGTCTGTGATGCTTTGGCCAAGCAGTTTCAGATGGAGATGTTCTGGAAGCCACCAATACATCACAAAAGTCAATTTTGTGTTTCTGAATTAACTTCCTCACCTGTGCTGACCTCAGTCTCTCCATGCTCTCTGTGACACTTCCTATCTGTCAGTGCCAAGTTAATATGTTTAAAAGACTGCAGTAAAATCTGCAGAACAGCCAAAAGGTCAAAAACCCAGTGCCCTCTGCTGCTCTTTCTGCTGGTACTGAGAAGGCTGTCTGAAATGAATATTTAATTTTCCATGAGAAAACCAACTTCTTCCTTCCCTTCACTGACTTCCCAAATGAAATAGGCAAGAGAAAGAGAAAACTCAGAGTTTCAGCTGTAGGGGAACTGGAAAGGATCTAAAGTAAATGAAAAATCCCAAGTAAGGCGGGGATGATGGTAGGCTTGTCTCGGAGGGCTCTGTAGTTGGAGGCAAATGTGTGTCTTGCCTAAAGCTTAGCCTGTGATTGGGGCTAGGAGAAAGTGACAGCCCAGGCTGCAGTTTTAGGGCGCTGGAAAGCATCTTGCAGAGCTAACTTGGTGCTCCTGCCTTGATTATTTGGTCTGAACATGGAGCTGGGTGCCCTGCCCTGTGCCACCTTACCTTCCAAATTCACAGGGATGCTGAAAGGCACACGCTCCTTAGGCTGGTACTGCTGCCAGCCACCATCTCAGGGGCAGGTGTTTTTCAGTCTGGTTTTGGCCGGATAAGTGCAATTCCTGCAAGTGCAGGTGCTGCCCTACCTACCAGGTCTTTTGCTAGGGAGATTCTGTCGCTCTCCCACGTGCTGAGGCAGCAGCAGATCCTCGCTGGGAGCCTGCCCCTGCCAAGAGACTCTGCAGGGACATGGCCCCAGCTCCCCAGCGGGGCAGGCAGGGGACACAACAGAGGGCAGGACAAAGCCAGGGCAGCGGAGTGGGGTGAGGCAGACCTGCAGGACAGGACACTTCCCCCGTACCCTTGTTTCTCCCTGCTTTTCATGCTTCCCTTCTTCTGTTCCTTCCTTTTTTCTTCCAGCCCCAATATGAAGGAGCCTTTCAGCAGAAAGCCACTCTGGTTTATTCTGCAAATAACAAACCAAAGCACTTCTGTCCTGCAAAGTCCCCCAAACACAAGCAAATGAACTGTCCTCTTCTCTACGGAGGCGGCTGCTATTTTGGCTCCCAGTCCAGCCCGCACAACGTAGCTCTTTCTGGCGAGTCCTGCCCTGCTGCATGGCAGCTCAGTCGTTCAGCCCTCAGAGAATGAGCACATTAGGAGCTGAATATAAGCAATGTTTGATTCCAATTTGCTCAGGCTATGCCCAATTACTTTATTAATGGACTGGTTTACAGCAGGGTTCAGATAAAACAAAGCTCTGCTTTAGGCTGGGTTTTGCAGCCCTCTCAGTTTTAGAGCAATAAAAGTGAAGCAATGTTAACCTTCTTTCTAGGGGACATTGTCTGCAGAAGCATGAGCTAAAGACCTCTCTGTGGGCAGCCTGTCCTCTGCAGAGCTCAGTGTTAATGACAGCAGAAGGACAAATAATTTTATTTTCCTGATACCTTCAATTACGAAATGATGGCTCTTCAAGAGACAGTTCAACAGTTCTAAATATCTGTTTAATCATTCTTTTGGGATAATAAGTGTTGTGCCAAGCAAGTCCAGGGTCCATTTGGCTCTGTCTCCTCCTGCAATTATGCTTTTGGATTAAGTTGTCCTCCACAGGAATGTTTTAGGCAATCAGGAAAGCTGAGGAAAAGCTTTTTAGAGACATCCAGAGAAGCTCTGGACCAATTCTCTGAGTATTAGGAACACAGCTGCTGACAGTAACACGCAGGTAGTGATAGCCCTGTGCTTCAGAAAAAAACCTGAGTGAGGCAGCCAGCCCTGGACAGGAAGGGGAGACAAGAATCACCCCTACAACTCACCTCCCATACGAGGTCTGAGTGTGGACAGGGTCACAGTTAGACAAGGTAGGTTTACATGGGTTTCTACTATTGTAAAGCATAATTTTGGCCACATTAATACCTTGCCTCTGAGAGACGAAAGCATCTCTGGGCTTTCACATTAACAGGGCTTGGAAATGCTTCCTGTAGAAGCAGTGCAGGCAGAACCTTCCCATATGGAGCAGTACAAGACACAGAATTGCAGAATCACAGACTCTCTGGAAGGCTGCAGTCCTGAGAGATATGTCCAGAGCCTGCTATAAACTGGTCCCATGCCTGGACTGATACCCAGCAGTGCTGTCCCATCTGTAACTTGAGCTCATCTTCAAACCAAAGATTTTCATGGTGGTCACTAGCAGCTGCACTCTGTAGCTGCTGGTATGACCTCAGCTTGTCTTCTAAATCTACCTGTTCTTGGAAAGAATCTTCAAAGTAATATAAAACAATTGTTAATATATTTTACCATCCTGTGGGGTCTATTACTGTTTCTCTTTTTTAAAAGCTTTTTTAGATTTAGAATTCTTGAAAATTTAAAAAATTACTATTTTTTAAGGACTTGGACTTCATATAGTGTTGTAAAATAAATTTAAAAATTAAATTTTTTTGAAAGCATTTTTTATCTCTGGAAACGTACATAGTACTGAAGCACATCTAGAAAAGAACATAAGAAGGAAAACAGAAGTACAGGCCTGGTAAGTGTTCCACAATTTATAACCACATGATCTTTCCAAACAGCATCGAGTCAGCTGTACTTGGACCAGAAGTGGTAGTCCTTCCCCTGCCCATCTATAGGAATGCTGATATCTGGTCAACAAGCCTTGGACCTTGGCATAAAGATGCGGGGATTAAGATTTTTGCTCGGAAAAGCCCTCAATGTGATTTGAAAAACAGTGCTGGGGCCCTCAAATCCAGGGGATAGCAGAGAGTACTAAGTTTCACAATTAGTCAACAATACAGGGTGATAGAAGACAATTCATGATAACACACAAAAGAGCCTTAAATGCTTTGTTATAGGACATGGTTTGTTCTCTGTTTGCATAGTGCCTTTGTTTCAAAGTACAAATGAAGGGTACCAGCAACGAAAGAGAAAGCAATACTTGACAATGAAAGCAAACAAGCCATCAGCTCTGGATCTCAAGTGAGAACAATAGATTGGGCTTGCAGAGGAAAAGAAAAGATGAAGACAGTGGGAGAAGCAGCATAAAATGAAGGAAATAGATTCCTATGACTATATTTAGAGCTGAAATTGTGAATTATAGGAAGCATGTTTTTGCTGTATCTCCTTGAGGGAAGATGCAGAGACCACGCCTACCTTTCTTTCAGACCTTTTCTAGTGTTCTGCTTTGTTCACGATGGTGCCTAACTCTGCAGCACCCAGAAATGGATGCTGCAAGTTTTGGATTATCTATAGAGTCTGCCTACCTTGCACTGATGCGTCTGACCTTCTGAGAAGTGTTGCAGCACTTAGCAAAATCATTTTAGCTTTGGTTTTGTCCCTCAAATAGCTGAATTGTCCATGCCCTTTGCCCTCTCCTTCCACAAAGAGATTCTGCCTCACCCTTGTCATTATCTACCCTCCACTAGGAGAGTTGGAGCCCCTGCTCTCCTCTCCAGGCTCTCCCATGTCATCTAGTGCTTGTCTACCTCCGCTGGGCTGGGACAGTCTCAGCTGGGCTGGGAATCACAGCAGCTCCCAGGAAGACAGCAGAAAATGATGTGGGACAGCTAAAAAGTATTCTTCTAGAGAGCATGAGGAGAGATGGAGATGGCAGGGGTGTGGGGAGAAATCACCTTTCAGGGCATTAAACAAAGCCTGAAGTTAAACTTTGAGTACAGGAAGGATCAAACCCCTTCAGTGTTGTCCAAATAGAACCAGATATATTAATTTCCACAGGCCTTGGCTGAAGAAAGGCTATGAACAACCAGCAGCTGAAGGACTGACAGTGGGGCTGTGCTGCCCTGCAATCAATTCTAGCCTGATGCACTGGACAGGAGCAGACTCTGTCTTCCCAGTCCAGCCTGGGAAATCCTGAAAGTAGACAATTTGGGACATATGGAGCAATTTGGGGCCTGGAGATGAGTGAAGATTCTGCAAAAGCCAGGCAATGTTACCAGACACATCACAGACTTTGACCTTCTAAAAACCCGGGAATTAAAATTATAATTAGCAGCTATGCCAACAGGTTTTGGCTCCACTTAACATGATCCTTCCAACCAAGTCTTGAGCCTCTGTTTTGTTCCCAGACTGGCTTCTGCAAGATCAAGGACTATTTGCTGCAACAGGATGGCCACTGACCTACATAGAACACCAAAGCCCAATGAAATAAAAGACAAAGCCAAACTTCCTTTTTAGAAATAATCTAAGTTTAGAAACAATTTAGATGCTGATGTAGTTGTGTGACTCCAGAAGCTGCAGAGCTTAAAGCTGGTGGTTTAATCTGTACCTGGCTCTTGGCAGATCCTGTTCTACTGCTGATTTTCTGGCTAAAAAATCCCTGTTTAATGGGTTACTAGATCTGACCGGCACATACATAGGTGAAGGCAATAAGAAACCGTATTTCTTAATATGTAACAGTTTCTAAACATAGTATTTTATATTAAAGAGATCTGCTATAATTTATGTGTGATGCCCAGCCCAAAGGAGTTTCAAATTCCTGACCTAGGCCTCAAGGCAGTATGGCAAGACAAGTAAAAAGTGTTAATAAAATCCCTCATTATGTCTCTAGTTGCCTACAAATCTTTTAACAGTTTTCAGAGCTAGGATTTTCCAAACTCCTCACTGTTGGTCTAACTCCAACTTTGTTGCTTCCAGTGATTGAAGCATTCATTCAAAATAGATCCCAATATGAATATATAATTTGGGATGTGTAAGTAAATTTATTTCTATTCCTATGGAGTAATATTTTGATGCTTAAAGTACATTAACTCAGTCTTCTGTCCTCCCTCATATTATTTATCCTGGTAGGTCCTACATTCGTCTTGCTGTTGTTGAAAGTGGTTGATGTTTGATGACCCAAGCACATAGTCAATCATATAATTTCTTAATTTGTATCAGGAGATTTTAGAAGTGCAACTCATAACATATCTAAGCAAAAAAGCCCTTCCATGTGACATACTACTGGCCACCCATTTTGTGATCGAACGCACACAGCAAGATTAGTGATCATCTGTAGCTCAGCTGTTATTTTTACCAGGTTATCAAAGCCCTGGGGAGGATTTTGTAAAGCTATTTAGCCTGAAGGAAGGGATTAAAGAGGTTTCTCCCCATGAAACATCTGTTGCAAATGTACTTTCTAATATTCAGAGCAGAATGTTAAAATTAATCAGAAAGGGCAGGAGTCTCTTCCCCGGTCAGCAGCCGTGCTCTCTGCTCAGCCATCCACTGCCTCTTTCCCAGCCCAAACTAGAAGCTGCTCCCAGCACTATGGGCCACAGGACTTCTTTGAATGCTGTGCCCTGATAGGATACTTCAATTTTTTCCTAAGCTCTCTTCCCTTTTGTCAATTAATAAGAAAATAGGACCTGAAGTGACTGTTACAGCCAGAAAGTCCAATTATCCATGAGCTCCTTCCCTTCCTGCCCTAATTCCCAGGCTCTACACTCATGTGTTTGTGGTATATGCATTTGCACACACTTTTTCCCCCCCCCCAAACAGGTATCTGCTGGAACAATGTGTAATCATGCTTACTTTGAGCAACAGCTGATTATTTTCCCAAATGGAGCCCATCATCTGCAATCCCCCCTGTGATCTGTGTGATGTTAAAACCAAAACAAACACAAAAAAGACTAGAGAATTAAACAGATTTGAGTACTAGCAGTTCTGATACTGATATGGCCCAAGAGCTGTTGTCTGTACCTTTCTTCTCCTCACACAAGGCTCTCTCAAGCCTACTTATCTCAGCCCCACAATAAAGCCTGTACTCCAGGGGCAAGGATATTTTTTTTCTCTAGTATCAGATAGTACTCGATTGGGCTGTGCTTTTACTGCTTATAGTATTGCTTTCTATAGTACTTAGGGGGAAAGGAAATATCTGATAATAAGTAAGTATATTCACTACAGAGCAATATATACTGAGCAAACTCTAGTGCTAAAAGAAGTTGGATAAAAACAAATTCTCAGTTTATTCTCCTGATTAATGCAGAGGAGATTTCCAGAGAAATTCAGGAGACCAAACTTAGTCTTAGAGCTTTTATTCACTACTGAGTTTAAGAAAACAGTCTGGGATTTTTTTCAGTATAAGTGGGGAAAGAATTACAAACTCATGCTTATAAATGCTGGGCTTAGCAAACTGAAGCCTCAGGAGGGTGGGGGAATGGCTTTCTGGTGGCACCACAGCAGTGTCCTCGTCAGAGCCGTAAGTGGCACTGACCACCCTGCATTTCTGTCCTCAGTTAATCCAGATGAGGGATGGTCACCCTAAAAACACAATATCATTGCTGCTGCTGCTGGTACCTCAAACACAAGAAGCACAGCTATGGTGGCTGCCGAATGCTTAGCAGGACATTCCTGTCCTTGTCACTCCATGCCCCCAGCTCAGAGGAAAGGGACTGAAGTGTCTCATTCCCCGGGCCAAGTTCACCTGCTGCAGCTGTGCTGCTGCCAACAGATGTGAGTGCAGGAACAGTGCTGAAGCAATGTAGGTGCACCTACAGAGCTTGCGCTAGGAAATAACAAACCAAGGTGCCTTGGCTTGAAAGACAGGTGTCTTGCTAAGGAAGGTGGAAGCCTCCCTTAGAATGGATAATGTGACGCCCTTCCCCTTCAAATTATTATAACTTTGGAATTAAGGGGGCTTTTAGACAAAAATAAGGGAGAAGGAATAACAGTTCTACACTAATATTTAGAGCAAGGCAATAATGCAGAAACAACAGTTTAGATAGATAAAGTTAGAATACAACCTGTCACCCTGTTAGGGTGGTGCTAGCAGTCCAGTTAAAGATGGTGGCTGCAGTCCTGTTGGAGTGATGATGTGGTCTTGTTGAAGTGGTGATCCTGTAGAAAGATCTCGTCAGTCTCTGGAGGTCCAGCGGTGGCTCTTGAGCTCTTCTCATCTGGGAATCCAGTGGAAAAGGTAGTCCAGTGTTCCAGAGTCTCTCTCTTATATGCAGGTAGGAATGTACAGTTCCTCCCCCCTGGGCGGGGCATCTCACAATGGGCTGATGAGTCACTCCTGGAGCCCTTGATGGCTCATTAGCAGAGATGGCCGCAGATGGTGTTATCAGGGCTGGGTCACTTCCACAGACCTTGATGGCCCATGAGCAGAGATAGCCCCGATGGTGTTATCAGGGCTGAGTCATGCTGAACACAAAGAGCACTGCCCCACCTGTTTTAACAGCTTATGGAGATGGTAATAGAATACATACTTTTGGTTACACCTCCCATGTAACCTAGGACACAAGGATACTAAGGCAACAAACTCCTAAAGCTGATGCCTGGGGAGCTCCCAGGAGGGCCCTGGGCCTACACCACCTCTAGGAATGGAAGAGTTTTGTTCTCGCAGAGCCAGGCTGTGGTAACAGAAAGTAGAACAGACATTTTTAAAGGACTTGTTTCAGGATGATATATGGAAGAGTCAGAGAGAGAATTTTCAGTGCTGAGCATGAGGATAAGGTCATAAATAAGAAGGCAAACAGTAAAGCTCCAGCAAATGCCTGTACCTGCTGCTACAAATTGCAACTCAAAGATTAATCAGTATAGGTAGACCAGCCGAGCTTTTCTACTATGGCATGGGCTTTAGAAAGTCCTTAGACACATCACCTGTTTGAGGTTGTACCAGAAATCCTGGGGAATACATCCTGAAATCTGGGAGGATACAATGACCAAATGACCAGGATTTCTTTCCAAGGCAATGGGGAAGGGGTGACAAGCATTTTCCCATCACTTGTAGGCGCAGGCTGGACTGTGGTAATTAGGGAGTCCACCTTCAGTGCCTTTTCAGACCTTGTGGATGACAATAAAAAAAATAGTGAAGCATGTGAGTTCTTGCCTACTAAAAACTGGAGTAAATCCAGAACAATGTCACAACAGGTCATAAACCAGCCTGTAAATAACCGCTGAAAACCTGGGCTGTATTAAAATTGGTGATATGTGATTAAAAAAAGCTCTCCTTCCCCTCAGCCTCTGTGCCCACAACCAGATGACATGCTGCCCCCTCCTTGGGGATGGCTGGGACACAGCAGTTGACTTGGCAACTGCTGCTGTAATAAAGTATTTTCCCTCTGGATCAGAAAGCAATAAAAACATAGTGACAAAATGCACCCTGCATTTTTTCTCATGTAATAAATCTGCTTTTATATTTAAAGAACATGCTTTTTCTCCAGGGAGGACACAACTATGGGATATTTCTCTCCTCAGAATACACTGTACCAGCCCAACTTCTGTGTACACAAGTGATGCAGAAGTGCAAAAGAGAGGTTTTGTGCAAGTTGCTGCTGGTGGAGGCAGAGGATATGTTCAAGGGACATCCATGGGCTTTGCTGGAGATTCTGCAAGGAGCAAGCCATTATACAGCTTGCAGACTCAGCTGGCTAATGCAGGACAGAGGTCTGCTCACGCCTTCCCTACCTCGGGAAAAGGACTCTCAGTCTCCCACTCTAACACGCTTCTGAGCACAGCCCAAGGCAGGTGAGAGCACTTACTCGAGCTGTAAGACCCCTACAGAATATGTACAGCACTTGTGACCTGCTCTTAAAGCCTTTTGACTCAAGATATTCAGATAATAGCTTCTGCTGAGGGGTGGGTGTATGAGAAAGGAGCTAAGGCACTTTCCAGGAACACCCTGCCTTAGGGGGCTGCTGCCTGGCTTTAGAGGACGTGGAGCTGTTCCCTGAAAGGAGGAACCAGAAATAACTGCAATCTTACATGACATCTGCAGCCAAGTCTCAAAGACAGATGAAAAGTACCTTGCCTTGAATATATTCTTGGCTTTTCTAGTTAATAGAGGTATCTATCAACTAATTATCAGTGGTTATACAGCCTTCCCAAGTACAGTAGAATCAGGATTTGTGCTGTGCAGGGGAGCTGCCTCTTTTTCCTACATTTTTTGCAAAATAAAGGCATGCAGTGAGGCAAGCTTCTGAAACACATTTAATTAGATAAGCTGAATCTGTAATGTAGAATTTGGAAACTGTCCAGGCTCAGGATGGATAATTCAGTAATCTGGCTGGGTGATAGCGGACTCTGCTGATTTGTGTGTGAATCAGCTGGTGCTCTTCTGGCTTTCCCCTCCAACCCAGGAATTCATTTGACCACCCCTCCTCCCTTCTACAATTGTGGGGTTTTTCACATTGCCATGCCTCTGCCCTGAAACACAAATGCACAGGAGTAGAGAAGTGGAGGTGAGATGATGAACTTGCACAATATTATAATCTGGAACTCAAGGTGCCTGTGGTCCTTGCCCAGGTAACTGCACCCAAACTATAGACTGCTCACAGGTGGAAGTTAATGCACTATGATCCCAGTCACCATCTTTTAACATTGTCTGAGAAGTGTTTTGTGTCACGTCCACTGCATGCCCATGTCTGGGGCCAGAGACAAAACCCCATGGGGATTTTATCACAAAGCTCCCAGTGAGTACAGTGATGGCTTCTGCTCTGGAGGGAAGAGGGAGACTGGGACCTGGGGGGAATGTTTTCAGTGGAGGAGAGAAAGCTTCAACTCTCGAAGATGCACAGCAGATGAAAAAGACAAGTCATTTCCTGACATTTTCTCTCTCAACAGCAAACTGCTGTCCAGCTGCTATGAAAGGAAACACATCAAATTGCCTCCAGTGTCACCTGGAGAGCTAAAAGAATTCTTAGGTAGCTAGAAAATATTTGGGGTTAACTGACTGTGGTAGTGCTGCAATCCCATGGAAAATTATGGTGAGGAAGGGGGAGACAGGGCTGGAAAAGCAGGAGACGTGCTGTGTTTACACAGCAGGCTGCTGGTCCCCGGGCAGCCTGGCATCACTCCCCGCTGCTCACAGAGCAGGTACTCCATGTGTGCCTGCAGAACACAACAGAACAGCACATCTGTGCTCCAGAGGATGCTTCAGCTTCAGTGGCCTTTGAGCAGGGATCGAGGCATGTCTGAAAAGGATTTTTAAATGACAGATCATGTGAAGGTTGATTTCAGAGGGCTTTGTGTGCTTGGCTGGGTTATTATGTGTGTAATAAGGTGCAGGCAGTGATTGAAACATTTCCTGCAGCTCTCTCCTCCCTCATGTGAGCTCCCTGGTACTCACTAACACATTTGCTTTCACAGTATAATCCGCCTTACTGCGAGGAGTGCTTATTTTCATCTGCCTCCCTGACGAAGTTTTGCAAGGCTGTGAAAGCAGACTATCTTTGAGCTATCTAAGATTCGATTCCTTTCGGATTAAAATTTTGGGGTTCCATTTTGGGAAAACAGTTGTGGTGTAGCTCCATTGCAGGAGACCTTTTTAAAAGCCTGATTCCTGATGTCTCTTTCAATTAATCATACTTTCCAATAAAGTTTATTTAACATGCCAGAGTTAAGCAAAAGTGCACATATGTCACACAGATGCAAATAAATTATCTGTTCAACTCCAATAGCATTCAAGCCTCATGAAATTCCTTTGCTGGTACCTGGATGGATTAGCTGAGAACATTCTGCATAAGTATAGCCTCTTCAAATTAGAACTAAACCCCCTTTTTTTTTTTTTTTTTGTGACAGGGCAGCAAGGAAGCCTGTGCTTTACCACTTCTAATAAAATAACAGGAAGTAATAAGCATTTTCTTTTTTCAAGATTCCTCAGTGAGTATTTTTCACAACCAATATATTTTCTTCTTCCAAGGTAAATAGATTGCCCTTTTGCTGGTTGAAAAAATGAAGCCAAAGAATCTACATTAATTGCATCATTTTAAGCTGAAAAAAGCACCTGTGCTCTAAGAAGCTAACAAGAATAGATGGCTGACCAGCATCAAGGTTTCCACTGTGATTTGACTCTTGCTGCATGTCTGCTGACCAGACAATTCCTGACTACAAAGGCCAGAGGAAAAGTGCTGTCTTTATACTGCACAAGAGCACTTCAGCTTTCAGCAGGTTTAGCTGTGGGCACATACCAACTCCATTTCTTCTAACAAACATCTCCCTATTTGTTTCCCCAGCACATACCAGCATATTTTCTGCAGAACAGTCACTACCACTGCTAGTCCTGCATGCAATGTTCACATCTGTGCAAGACAAAAAAAGAAACTGAGAAAATCTCAAGCCAAATTAAATAGCATAAACTCCAGGTACTGTAGGAGTATGGTGAGACTGGAATAATCTGATTTACAGTTAACAAACCCAATTCTGGCTAATTTCAATCAAATCTGATACACAGCTCCAGAAGTCACTGAGAACCGAGACAGAGATGATCAAGCAGACAGAAGGTCCCGTACAAAAGCAGAATAAAAATAAATTCACGCAGGGACTGCTTTGTCCTGTTAGGACTCAGCTTAGAAAACATATACCACTCATATGCAAATTTTCAAAAGGGCAGGAAAAACTTCTTTAGCAGGCAGAAAGTCATGCTGACATACTGCCCTAAGTGCATGCCTTATTGCATGCACAAATCTTTTCCAAAACACACCTTCCAGCTGTGTTCCTCATTCTGTGTGGGACAGATGCTTGGCCAAAGCAGTATCTTTTGCACAAAAGTCCTATTGTCGCCCCACTGACTTTACCAAGGTTTAGAGTTCCAGTGTGTGGGGGTAGAGGCTGCCCAGGACTTGCTGTGGTAATTTCTCTTCTTTGGATACAGCCAACTGTACGGACAGAATGGTCTTGCAATATGCTACAGGTGTTTTTTACCTCTTACACAAAGAGTGTGACTTATAAAACAAAAATTTAGGATTTTTACAGGTTGTAAAAGGCAGGTATTAAAGACAAATTAAATATTATTGAACAGATTTTTGCATTTCTTAAATCCTGCCCACAGTCTCTTCTGCACCAAGACCACCTTCTGCATTGAGAAGTATAAGGCCCAAAATATATTTCCCCTAAAGTGCGAAGGAAAATCCTTTTATCACATCCAATGTAAATGTGAAATTCGGGGCAGCACATTGTCCTAGACATTTTCAGGCATAAGCATCTCATTTACACTAAGATTCTGCTCGGTGTCTCAAGGTTGCGCCTCTAGCAGTGGCATATTCACTGGGTTTGAATAGTTTAGCATGACTTTAGAGAAATTACAGATTTTTAAGGAATATCAGCAAACCCATATAATGGTAAAGGTTGTGTGGCATGAAGAGGCAACTGTGGAATTCAGCCTGCAGAGGATCATCCTGGCCATGGATTCAATCCAGATTTAAAGGACAATCCACAAGGGACCCAAGACCCATCAGAGTGAAAATAAAACACATATGTACTTTAAAGGAGGGAAAAGTTAAGTTAATAAAAAAAAAGGTAAATTCTAGCCTGATATAATGAAAAAACGAATATTAAGGTATTCAAAATTCTCTATTAAGAAGTACAAAGTTGCCTTGGTCGGAGAAGCCCCAAACTAATGTGTTATTAGTAGTTGGATGGCTACTATGTGCTTCCACAACAGGATAAAATGATGTTGAAAAGTTTCCAACACTATTTACTAATGTGTTAGGATGTGGTTTAGAAGGAATGAATTATTTTTAAAAGTGTCTAATGAAGAAACAGAGCTCCTAGTCAAGGTGACAACTAGCCCCAACTGTGTGACACTTTCTTTGGATACCCTACGAAGATATCTTTAAGATTATAGCCTTTCCTCCCAGGTTAAAGTCCCTCACTGGTGGACTGTCAGATTAGCCCTATTCCTCAGCAGATTTGCCTTTCCCTTCTATCTCTCAGCTTTCACTGCCTTTAGCCTTTCTCCAGCTGATCAGATGAATTACCAAAGCCTATTTTTTTGCTGAGCAGAAAACCCCATCCCAGTGCAGCAAGTGCAGATTTTCAAAAGAACCCAGTCTTGGTTTTGATGACCAGAGTAGATGAAGCCTGAGAGTCCATGCAGAGTCCACCAGTTACTCCTGGAGGCTCTCCACCGGGTTTTATTGCACTGAAAACCTCTAAGATTTTACTTTTTAAACTCAGGCTCCATCACTGTCACCTCTCTGTCTCCACACCCTGCACCTTCCTGCCGCCTCCTTGCCCTGAGCCTCTCCCTGACATCTGCCACCATCACCTTGCCCCACGCCTCTCCTGCTCCTGCCTGGATCTTGGGGCTGGAGCCAAGCCAGGCAGCCTCGGTGGAGTTCATCGGCTCAGGATGTGCCAGCCGCAGGTCCTGGATCCCTTTGGGGCTGGCGCAGCCTGCCAGCAAGGCGTGCCTCTGCTGACTGAGAAGCCTCAGTGTCACCCAGGGCCAGCGGGGACCCGCAGCACTGTCCCCTCCAGCCATGCCATGCTGCACCAGGAGCCTCTGTGCAAATTACTGTGTCTGTGCACTGCAGAGGTCTGCCGGGCAGAAGCAGCACCTCAGGTTTGCAGAGGGTACGAGGGTGCTGCTGCTCCCAGGCTAATGAGCACACTCACTCTCGGCAGGGCCAATTAGCCTGGGGAGGATGCTGGGTTAATTCACTCGCAGCACCGGCTTGTTTTCCAGTTGTGACCTTGTTTGCCTCTAATTTGGGTACCTTTGCACATTGTCACACTGCATCCTCAGAGTTGGCAGCATCCATGCTACTTCAGAAATGCCACTTAGTCCTTTAGTTCATGTGAGCCTTTTAATGCTCATCAGAGCTACACATAAATATGTTTTAAACATCAGGCACCAGCACACTTCTCAGGTGCTTCAGGAATCCAGCCCACACAGCCACTTAATGCCAACCTGAGAGTGGCTGATTGCTGCTTCATGCAAAACCTGGACTGACACATTTTTTGCTGTATCTATCACAAAAGGAACCAAAATGCACCATAAAATACAATAATCAAATTAAAATTCTAGTGATCACCACACTAACTAGTTCACATGAAGAAGGGTCAGCTCGAATGGGCACCTAGAAGGCTGAAAATCCACAGGAAAATCTAAGTTTATTGACAAGCCCTGAGAACAGATTACATTTATTTGAAGATTGAAATCCTGTTCTGTTTTCTTCACTTGCTCTTGAGGGAGGAAATGAACACTTAAAAGTTGTATATAGAGCCTTCAAGAAAATATTTTAAATGAGGTGACTGTCTTCAGATTTACTTTCAAAATAAATTCCCTTATACTGGGCTCAAAGTCACAAGGCTCAAGGCAGTGGTAGCAAAATATTTTAGTAGGCCTTTACCATAAAGACATAACTTACACCAAAAAAAGAGTTAAAATTTAAAAAAAAAAGAGAAAATTTCTCATTATACTTGCAATAACCTGAATTAATTGTATCATATCCATATTTTAATTTCACCTAGTCATCAAGGTTGAAATATCTTGTTATTGCCATAATTCTCCAAGTAGCAACAGTATTATTAAAGACATTACAGAAAAAAAAAACCGTGGAATTTTCCTGATTAGTAGAAGCAATGTAGCAGGACCCAAAAAAAAAAANAAAAAAAAAAAAAAAAAAAAAAAAGAAAGGTTTTATTCAGAATCTTTGAGGCATAGACAGAACTAAATTTCTGGAAAATTGTCTCTTTCATCTCTCAGAAAATTGAGCCTGTAATTATGTTTTAGATCTTGGTAGAGACTTGGTATTTATATAATTGTTATGCAGTTCTTCTTTAGATGTATGTTAATGTGCCATTTTTTGAGTTTTCGTAATTTTCATGTATAGATGATTCATTTTCAGCAGCAGCAAAGAAACCTTGAAAATTTTCATCTCTTTTTTCCACACATTTTTGCAAATCCGGTCATTGCTCTGCATGGATGGGAGTTTGTAACAGAGTGTATTCAGGCTGAGTATTTACAGCAACATCTCCGCACTAATGCGAAGCAACCACGGAAAGCTGTGACAGGCTTCATACTCCGGCAGCACTGTAAGGAGATATTGGAAACAAGCTGCTGTTGAGAATAACTCTGTCAAATAGCAAATACAGATGTCGTGGTTGCACAGGGCGTTGGGCAGGGGGGGTGGCAGGGTGGGGAGGTGCGATTAGCGGGGCCCCTGGCAGGGACGGGGTTATCACCGCCAGGGACTGCTGCCAGGTCATGGGGCAGTATTTTCCTGAAGAGGACAATCTGCAGGAGTTTAGCCATAATAAAACAGGATAAAGTGCGTTTTCGTAAACATGGAAAGGACGCAGGCTCGCGTTGCAAAAACTGACGGTGTTTCGTAGTTCGACTTTATCAGCTTCAACGCTTTAGATATTTAATTCCTCATAGAACATTTGAACAGGAATCAGAGGCCATGAGCAGAAATTTAAGGTCTGATTGGGGGAAAATATTTTCAATGGAATATGGTGTTTGGGATTTTGTTTATGCAAAATCTGGTAAAAACAGAAGGAATTGAGGGGGAAAAAGGAAGTAAACTTTTTTATCAGACACATATTCCCACAGAATTATCAGTGAAGCACAGATGCTTGTTTCAATTTGAGCAATATCCAGTTTGGGGAAGTGCGTGAGTATCACAGAGGGAGTTTCCAAATTAAATGTCAGGATCTCTCAGACCCGGATTCTGCACAGAGAAACCAAAAGGAAAACCTCGGGCATTGCTGGCATTTCCAAGATTGCATCAATAACTGTGTTGCTTCACGCATCTCATGCTTGCTGCAGGGTGGTATTTTTGTCTGCGGTTGTAATGCTGCAGCACAGTGATAACTCACTGGGAAAGTGCGTGGGGCTTCACTGAGCTTGGGCTGATCTTCCAGCCTGAGCCCTACCAGGTGCCTTGGCAGGACTCTGGATAACTCTGTTTCAGACTATGTCAATGCCTTCCTCTTTTTTTTGCTTATAAAAGAGTTTCCACATTTAATGCCTTAATTCCTGATCAAATTTTAGAGATTTGTCAACAGATAAAAAAGTTGCATGTGGGCACCCAAATGCTTAATCCAGCTCTGTGTCTACTGCTAGATGACTTGGGCATTACTCATATACTCTTGTACAGCTCAGAAAGCTTGTGCTTGCGGTCCTTGCAGGACTAGGGCCATACTTCATGAGTTAAGAACAGCTCTCCATGCTCAGCCATGTTTGGCCTTGGCATGTTGCATATGACAAGGTCAGCTGTACTCGTCAGGGGATGGATGTCTAATCAAGCAGAAAGAGCAAGCAGCTATCTCTGGCGGCCTCCCCCGTTCCCCAGCAGAACACATTTTTCCAGAGCCACTGATACTCTTGCAGCACAGACTTGATTTATGACTAGTGCCCTCAGGCGCTACTGCAATGTTCCTACTTAATTTGATAGTAATAGAGTAGCACAAACTGATAACATTTACAGAGGATCTTTCTGTAAATTATTTGTATTTACAAAAAATAAAAAAAAATCCATTAATATTTCGGGTTTTTGCAACATTCCATTCCGTCAATACGTGTGCTCCTGCATTTGTATAAAAATATCATCAAGATGGTCATGCTAAAACATCATTGAAACATCCACAAATATATATATGTATAGATGAACAAGAGAAATACAGTATGGGAATTAAAGAAAAGAAATACAATCAATATACTCTAACAGAGAAATGCACTAAATAAATACCTCTTTTAAATCGCCCATTCAGCCCACACACAGTCCAACAACTACGGGGTGCAGTGGGAAGGTCCCCTCCGCTACTTTCAGCTGAAGTACACAAAGCTCAATTTAGCAATTAGATAAAAAGGTTGAGCTACTTTCTAATTTCCACATGTTCAAGCACATGACTCAATTAGCAGAAACATTTTGTGGATTAGCTTTTGCAAGCCCTGCTGGAGGGGCCTCATGTTCTGAGCCTTGCTGGAACTGCCCACGGATGAGCTAATACACAGGTGAAACCTGCACAGCCCCACGCCGCTCGCTGGAAACACTCTACACGTGGGGCTACGGTCTCTTCTATTAGCTCCAAATGTTTTCAGCATCTCAAAGGTATTTGTTTGATAGAGGGCAGTAAAGAAAGGTGAGAAGGGCTGTCCCTTTGACCCACAGCGCAGTGCTCTGCAGCAGCACGCAGTAGCCTCGGGTGGTTTTTATGCCCAGGATTAACAGGGATTGGGAATGATGCCGAAGCAGCATGCTGAATCAAGGGGCGGAAATTGCTTTGCAGGGCAATTTTTCTGGTAAGATAAAAAACAACGATGATTTCCAAGTACAAACAAGCACCCTAATGCCCTATTTTCAGAATTTGTTTATTTAATCTCAATTTTCATGCAGTAAATGGTGCAGCTAAGATTTTGTTTAGATGAGCTGACGATGCTGTGTTTCAAGACACAGAGGTTCGGCTGCAAACAACAAAATGATCAGAAATTTTGGAAGAAGCGAATGCAAATAAGTTTGTTAGACTTTGCAAGCAAATGAGAGAGAAAAGAGAACATTTTCAATCAGAGTCATCATAATATGCCCTTTTTTCCCTTATTAAGGAAAGCAGTGAAGCATTTCTGTTTATGCTGAACTTGCTTCTAGTAGTTGTGGATACAATAACTTTAAAATATGCATTATTTTAAAAAATATTTATCTTTCAACTATGCATTGAACTTCAACAACAACAACAAAAAAGATTCTCTTGGATCCATTCTCAGTCAGATGGATTTCTACCTCTGGTTTTATTTTTTCCCTTAATCTCATTTTGGCCATATGAAAGATTCATCATTAGGGAAGGTGAAATATTTCTTTTGCTGCAAAGTCCTCCCCTCATAAAAGCATCATGCTTTTTTTTACCTCATCCCTGACTCTCTGTGCCTTTTGTCCATTTCTTCTCCACAGTCTCCAACCATCATAAAAGCCAAAATTCTCTTTTCCCAGGTTTCTGATAATTATATCTTACTTGTTTCTACAATTTTTCTTCTATTCCCTTAGAGAAAATTGCCAACACTATACAAAATGCATAATGAATAATAAAGAATTAGTTTATTACAGATGTTGCTGTAAGCACACTCATTAATTATTATCTAAGCTTGATTGTGAATGAAGATCTACACTTAATCTTGCCTCAGGCGTATAAATGTATGGAGAATACCATGTTATGTTACAGACAGAAAGGTCTCCAAGTTTTCTGTGAAAAGGGGAAAAAAATCCTCTCTTGATTTGTACTTCAGCAGTCTCAAGAATACGACTGCGGAATAAAAGTACTTTCTTCATTTCCCTTAGCTGAAGGACAGATCCACACAGTTCCTCACGGCAAGCTAATGTATTTATGGTCCGAAGAGCTCTCCTCACCCCCAGACTTGAGGCTTACAGTGGAATCCAAGGTATGTAATGATGATATGAACATGATATACTTTACTGTAACCTGTGCTTCAGGCAGCTGTTAACGCCAGTCTAGCTTTCTGCAGTCTGCAGCCAAAGGAAAGCTGTCTGCAGCATATGTCGAGCTTCAGTCCCCAGCAAACATCCTGGGAAGTCAATGGCATGCTGAAGTAGATGCCACAGAAACAAACAGCCATTTGCTGAAATTCAAGGCTCAGATGTTAACATATATTTGGGATCATTTCCCTGCTGAAGAAAGAAATTAATTTCCTCTCTGCCAAATTACAATGGCGGTAGTGTCTGAAGTCTCACACAAAAATCCAGAGACACAACGAACCAAACTTTATGGAAACACTGGGAAAGATGGTCCAGCTCCAAAGAGATAAAAGTCAAAGGTGGCAAAAAGGTCAAAACACAGAAAGGAGAAACCAAGAACTTCAGTGGGAAGGGAAACAGAGAGAGACACTGACCTCTTCACAACCGCTGAGCAGATCGAGAACAGAAGGATTTGAACTCAGGCTGTTGGCTCCCAGTCTAGTCTTCTATTGTATGCTGCTGCTTGTGACAGTTTTGGTCAGGAGGGACATGCCTTACTATTTCAATATTGCCCCAAATAATCGCTTTTTAAGACGTTTTTGCTATGCAGACCCTTAAATACCCCAAGTACACTAAGTAATTTTGCAGATGACACTAAATTGAGAAGAGCTCCTGACTCTCTTGAAGGCAGAGAGGCCCTGGAGGGAGACCTCAACAAATTAGAGGACAGGACAATCACCACCCATATGAAGGGAACATGGGAAAGTGCCAAATTCTGCGCCTGGGATGGGGCAACCCCGGATGTACAGATGGACTGGGGAATGAGATGCTGGAATGCAGTGCCATGGAAAGCGACCTGGGGGTCCTTGTCGATGGAAAGGAGTCAGCAGTGCCCTGGCAGCCAGGAGGGACAACCCTGTCCTGGGGACATCAGACACAGCATCGTCAGCCGGGCAAGGGAGGGATTGCTCTGCTCTGCTCTGACCTGGGGTGGCCTCACCTCGAGTGCTGGGGGCAGTTTTGGGTGCCACAATAAAAGGAAGATGTTAAACTATTAGAGAGAGTCCAAAGGAGGGCAACGAAGATGGTGAAGGGCCTTGAGGGAAAGCTGTGTGAGGAGTGGCTGAGGGCACTTGGTCTGTTCAGCCTGGAGGAGACTGAGGGGAGACCTCACTGCAGTCACAGTGGGGGAAGAGGGGAAGCGGCAGACACTGATCTCTGCTCTGTGGTAACCAGTGACAGAACCCCAGGGAATGGCCTAAAATTGTGTCAGGAGATGTTTAAGTTGGATATTAGGAAAAGGCTCTTCACCCAGAGGGTGGTTGGGCACTGGAACAGCTCCCCAGGGCAATGGGCACAGCACCAAACCTGACATTTCAAGAATCTTCTGGATAACACTCTCAGGCACATGGTGTGGCTCTTGGAGATATTGCTGTGAAGGGCCAGGAGTTGGACTGGATGATCCTTTTGTGGGACCCTTTCAATTCAGGATATTCTAGGGTTTTATTATTTTAAATTTTCAGCCCCAGTTTATGCAAGTCATGTGCTGCTTCGTTAAAAGGGAGATCATTATATTTTTTAGTGAGTGTAAATGCTTTGACAGTGGCATTCAGGTCAATAATATCCTACTCCCTTAGTTTATGAACATGACATGCTTGTGTACATGATGTGGATCAAAAATGTGCACAGTGAGCTTCTCTGCAGCATCTGTTAGTAGTTCTGGTCCTGAACTGTCAAGGAAGGGAATCAATCAATCTTATAGCTTGTCCTTGTCCTCTGATCGATCTGCAAAAAAATAAGAATATGAGCAATTTTTAAGTTTAGACCTTCAGAAAGCTAGGTAGCGTCGAAGGATTATTTGGTTTTATTTAAATACAACATTTCTCCTCTGATATCCTCATAGGATGCTTACTTTTGTGCAGCAGTATGACATTGCTTACTTATATGTGCTTTTTTCCCCTTTTATAATCTTAAAATATTTTTATCCTGAACTGCTGTTGGTAAGCAGTTTCCATTTTTGGATTGTTAATTTTAATTTATTAACATTCAATTATGTTTATCAGTACCTAAATGTACCTCAACTATGAAAATACCAGGTGAAGTATTATCAAAGGCTTCATTAACCTCATCACATATACTTCCAGCTTCTCCCCATACTCTTATTTATGTGCATACATTAGTGAAAATAATGGCAACATGTATTGATTCTACCATGGATTAGATTCTAATTATTACAGTTCATAGAACAAAGACATCATTAAGTTCATGCAATGCACAACTGCTGTAGGATAACTTCACCTTCTTTGCAAAATTTTCTAAAAATCTGGTTCCCTATGACATGACTAGTTTTAATCACACTGCCAAAATATAGAACTGTGTTCATAATTCAGATGCTGAACACCAAATACATCTTCAGTGTGAGGGGTCTCAACAACTTTTTGGAGTGGAGGGGCAGCAACCACGCTTGAGCTGAGGTGTGGGTGCTGCTCTCACCTACATCTGAATTTCTCATTTACAGAGTCAGCTATCAAGGCTGCTTTTGCATGTGCACAGTGACAGGCAGGCTTTGTGGTCAAGTGAAGATAAGAAGTAGGTACAAAGTTTGCAGCTGATCAATGTGGACAGCACAGACATGCTATTTATCTTCCCAGAGCTCCTTGGAAAGGGCTCAAGGCACCTTCAAGGGCATTTCCTCTTGCAAAGAGAAAGTGAACTCCTCTGTGGCTAAAATCCTTAGTGATCTATGAAGGATTAATCGTAGGGGGAAACAAGAAGAGCCAAAGATGTGGAATTGATTTTTGGCTGAAAGGAACACTCAAAAACACCACAGATTTTGTAGTAGCAGGCAAAACTGATTTCTTGGATCTAGTGCTGCACAGAGTTATGGAAAGGGTGTAGACAGGAAAAGATAACAGCAAGGCCACAGGGCAAAACCAGAGAGTTGAAGCTGGCTGCGTGTTAAGAGGACATGGAAAAGAAGGCAAAAAACAAAAAAAAAGGAAATTTTCTTTCCATAAGATCCATATATTCTACTATTTTTTTCAATTAGCCTACAATTTCCATGAACGGCGTTTGTTCATTCCAGCAATAAATCTAACTCACAGTTTCTAGATCCCATTATTTAATGATATTTTTTAACTTGGTAATTTGATTACTTGTACATTACTATCTGATTATTTGCACGTTTCTACTGAAGTATTTGTCTGTGTGACATTCTGACCACTACATTCATCACAAAACACACTTTAGAGTAAATGTAACAGAGAGGGTTTGCTTGCCAAAGCCTTTTAAAAATGGAAATGCAATTCCAAAACAGGATCTAGCCAGCATGTGTACAATCATGAGATTACTTTAGCATCCTTCAAACATGTTTGCAAAGAGCAAAATTAACCATTTAAGCATGCTGATCAAGGCACTGATTCTGCAAATACTTACTACGAGGCTTAATCCCTTTGAAAGCACGGGGACTATTCACGGTCAGAAAAGCTGTGCCTGTGAGTAAACATTTGCCTCTCTCAGCCCTTGAAAGCTATTGCAGGCAGTATTTTTCTTCTAGATGGACAGTGCTCTCTTGTTGGCAGTCCACAAGTATGAAATGACATATACTATAATTGTGAAAATTATACAGAACTGCCCCTAATAATAGTCTGTAGCCAGCAATTGGCTCAGTGGTGAGAGAGAAGCGCTTAGTCATTCTGTGAGAGGCAGGCAGGAAATGTCGAGATGAACTGTCGTAATTAGACACGTGTTATTAGTATTTATTAAAACACAACTAGTTACACTGGTTGTGCATATTCTGTAGGCAGACCTTTTGCAAACCCGAGTAATCTAGCCTTAGCTGTGCAATACAGACCTTGTTTACAGTGGAGAGTTGTGCTGACCTAACTATATCAGTACAGTTAAAGCCATACATCTCCAGTTTAGGAGCTGTGGAAGAATAACTTATTTTTCATTAGCAGAAGGAAAACCAGAGGCAGTGTAAAGCACCTTCATACCAATGTAAGCATACATAATTTTAAACAGTATAACTAAATGGGTTGTGAAAATTCATGCAACTGAGATAACATAGTTAATTTGGTACATGATGTATGAAGAGACAAGACTATTTCATAAATAAATGTCAATGGATGAATCTCTCTCCTCTTGCATGTCAGGAGGAGGAGAGAAGTGAAAATGACCAGTGTTTACGGTAGAACCTTTTATATCTGAGCAACTTGTGACCTAACCAGCATTTGCAAACTCAGTGAAATGCAATGTATTCATTTGGCGGCTGCCTGTAAAAGTACTTGAATCAGTCTAAACTGATTCTTTGCATAGGAATGAAGAGGGAATCACTACGCCTGGATGGAGAGAAGCTGCTCATTTAAGAAAACAGTAAAAGATCACAGAGGGATAAATGTTTCTGGCAGCATAAATTTTCCTACAATGTTCCAGTTTCTCATCTTGAAAATGGAAGGGATTTCCTTCCATATTTTCTTCCATTTTCATTCTTCCAGTCAGATAAACTACGGCCTATACATGAATAAGAAATGGCCTGTGTTATGGCAGAAGCTGGCTAATAGTCTCTGAAGAAGATTTCTGTTTCCCAGTGATCACTGCTGAGCACCATGGCACTGCGGGACAGATGGCAGAACAGGCAGCAGAGACTAGGTTTTTGTTTGGGCCCCTGCCTCTAGCATGCTGTAACACCTGTGGTAAACCACCTTCGCTCTCTCTGTCTCAGTTTCCTCCTTTACAAAATGAGAGAAGGTCAATTTGCAAAGCAATTTGAGAAATAACAGTGGCAAACAAGTGCTCTATATTAGTTGGGTGGAATTGTTATTCGCTTCTCTACCTTCTTTTCTTATGCAAGAGCCACCATTACAGACAGAAACTTCAATTTTGCTTGTTGGATAAGTTACTAATTTTTGATCGAAATCTGAATTCAGATTTCAAGTGAAGTTCAAAGTTTCAAATTATTCAATGTGTTTTTTCAGTTCCATGTTAAATAAAAAGCAATTTTTCATACAGAATACTTCAATAAAACACATTTTCTTCCTACTTATGATCATGAGTATCCAAATGGAGACAAGAAATCTACTCAGCAATGCTACCTCTTTTTGAAGATTCCTCTCACTATGTATTTACAGAGAAATTGATCCAAGTACTTCTATTACCAAACACTAGCAGTAATTCCATTAGGTTGAATCACTGAGCAACCTTGCTTCTGACACTATAACCAGATATATATATATATACATATCACATGAAAGTAGTGAACTGAATGTATCATGTACTGGGTGCAAAGAGAAAGATAAACTGAAAGTAAGGAAAAGAGAAAATAGCACACAAACATGGGATCTAACAAACTAAGCAAGGATTTGGAGCCCATTGTTCCTTGTTGTATCTTACTAGTGAATTTACTACAATTACATTGACAACAACAACAAAAAAGTTTTGATTTGCATAATTGCCTGTACTGTGGCACATCTGTCACATAAACTCTAGAATATGGGAATAAAACTATTCACACGTCAAAATATTTTCGGGATCAGAACTGATATACAATCATGGAATCAAAGACTCGTTTGGGTTGGAAGGGATCCTTAAAGCTCATCTAGTCCAACCTGCCTGCAATGAGCAGGGACATCTTACATTAGACTGGGTTTCCCAGAGCCCTGGGAAAGGGCTTTCCTGTCCAGCTGAACCTCGAACATTTCCAGAGATGGGACATCCACCGCTTCACTGGGCAACCTGCTCCAGTGTTGCATCACCCTAATCATAAAAAATCTCCCCTTTCTAACTAGTCTGGATCCCCACTCCTTTCATTTAAAACCAACAGTTCCATGGCCTTCTTCTACTGAGGATCCCAAGCAGGATCCACTGAAGGTGGAGTCTCACCAGAGTGGAGAGCACAGGAGCAGAATCACCTCCCCTGACATGCTGCCCCCGCTGCTTTGGATGCAGCCTGGGATACTTCCTACGCTGCAAGTGCACACTGCCAGCACATGTCCAAATTTCCATCCACCAGCACCACCAACTTCTTCTCCATTGGGCTTCTCTCAATCCTTTCATCCCCCAGCCTGTAATGATACCAGAGGCTGCCCCAAAGCAGGTGCAGGACCTTGCACTTGACTATTTTGAGCCTCATGAGATTCCCATGTGCCCATTTCTTGAGCTTGTCCAGGTCCCTCTTGCTTAATTGAAATTATCTCTGTTTTGGTTTTACAGTTGTCTCTATTTTGTATATGCTAGCTAAATTTATGCACATTAATCACACACTTTATATTTGAAATGCTTCTGTTATGATATTTTTGTTAATATAGCACCAAAAATAATCTAAAGCACACATTTTAACACATTATTTGTCAAATTATTTAATCTATTTTAAACTGGACTACTCCTTTACTTTTTTATTTTCTGTGTTCTTGATAAGAGCAAGAAATTCTCTTTATATGTCACCAAATCTATGAATTATAATAATATATTATTTTCTGTAATATAGAAACTTTATTGGTTGAAAATAGTTCATTACACAATTCCTGGTAAATCTTTCCAATATTTAAAGGTTTGGTCCTGAATACTGGTGACCCAGACCCCACTGGCTTTAATCAATATGAATTTTTGCTGAGCTGTTTGCCAGGATGCACATAATGAAATATGTTAATAGCTTTTGTTTTATTAATTGTCTTTTGGATATCATCCCAGCATCTTCTGGTCATTCCAAATCATGTTTGCAAGAGATGGGTTTGAAGCAATTCTCCAAATTCAATGACTTCTCAGTTCAATTAAGTTCAGAGGCAGGCTCTGATGTACTCCCTTCTCTTACCAAGCTCTAATTCTGCACAGATTTGTATGAAAATGGATTTGTAAACATGCATATATGGATAGCAAGTGCAGCCTAGGATCTAAACAGGTTGTGTTCTTCCTGTCCTTTAGTTGTAAACTGTCTATCTCTGGCTCTAACTTAGGAAACCACTTTAACCTGTGATTAAGTCCCAGTGAAATCAAGACTTCAGCACACATTTAAGGCTCAGCCTACACTTCAGTGTTTAAAGGGGCAGATTAATAACATGCATTTCTGAAAGAATATTTATCTTGATAAACCATTACTTCCCTGTGATTGGAAAACAGTCTCCAGGCAATCCACCAAAAGAAATCTATGAGATCATGAGACACTGAAAAATACATTAAATAACACTGAGAGAAGTTAAATATTCAAATTTTTGTGAGGTCTGATGTAGTAAGTGTGGTAGCTCCACCCTTTCCATACCCTGCAGGTGACTCCTGGCATTATCTCAGTCCGCCACAACCCCCACTCCCTTATCATTCACCTTCAAGAATTCAGTTGATCTCTTGAAACACGCATGGAAATTATGTACACTTACACTAAGAAATGCAGGGACATACAATTCAGCACTCCTTGCTGAAAAAAACAGTATAATTTATAGACATGAATATATAGTAGCATATACGTGTATATTTATGGAATTCTGCTTTCACTTTTATGCACCTCTGTGACATACTTTGCAACACCAGTATTTTCTTCTTTCCAGGGAAATAAGGAATTTGTGTACATTAACCATAGATTCATCTCTGTGTAGCACCTTATCTGTCATTTTTCTGAACTGCAAATTGGCTGCATCAATGTTATTCTGTTCTTTCCAGAAGTCCTCAACTAAGTTGTCAGCATGCTGAAGGTGGGAGACTATCAGGACATTCTATATATGCTATATCCTGTCAAAATATGGCAGAGCTCATATGGTCCTTTCATAGAGACCTTCCAGGTATTGGGATTTACAGGGAGAATTCTGTTCTGTAAAACCAAATGTATACCATATTGTTTAATGCAACCTGTATATTTTGGCTAACGTTTAATCTTCAGAAGCAGGTCTTCCAATATCATAATGAATGGAAATATTATGTGGTCGCTTCTTGTGAAGTCCCCCACGTTGTAGTGCACAAATGGCTCTTGATTATCCTATGACATAGAAAAGGGGCTGAAAGTGAAAGAAACAACCCTAATGCAAGATGAAAGGAGCATTCACAGTTATATGTGATAAAACCTTACCGAAAGAGATAACTTAAATTATGAAATTTATTTTTTTCATTGGCATTACATTAACCTCTTACCAAGACATTCAGCCACTGCAAACAGCAACCAATACTGCCTGCAACTATGATACACTACTATGGGTGTTGATCCAGCCAAATATAGCCCACAAGACAATTCCTGTCATACCACCATCTTATACAATCTTGGACTGGAGATGAAAGGAAATTAATAATTCAGGAGGTGCATGAATCTCAGCAGAAGTTGCTGCTCCCACATGAAGGAGTGGTTTGCCTTTGCTTGGAAAGGAGACACTGGCAAATTTGTCCAGCAGCTCAAGGGTTAAAAGCCCCAGAGAATGCAGGTGCGTGAACCTCCTAAATCTTTTCCACTTCTAGGAATGGGTTGCTGCTGCAATAATACTATCACAAGACCCTATCTGTTTAGAGTTCTGCCACTGTTCCAGTGAGTGCAGAAATGTGTTGGTACACCCTCTCTATTCAGCCCTGGGAACTCTGAGGGCCTGGTGACACTGTGGAAAGACCAAGCTGCCAACAGAGCAGCACCACACTGTCCACTATGCCAATGATGACATACTCTGGGCAGGTGATAAATCACATCAACCTCCATAGCTGCCATAATTTTTCCACTGTGACTATATCTATGCATCTGTTTATTGTGATGTTTTATCATGCGGGTTTTAAAGATGGTGTATTAAAACATGGTGCAGCGCAATCCAAATGCAATGAAGCAAGTAACTGTAAAAGCCAAAATTAGGATACAGAGAACATCGTATTTCAAATTAAGTGGGAACAATATTACTTGTTAGCTGAAAATAATGAGCACCTTCAGTGCCTTATGTGTATGCAAATGATAGGTGTGCCAAAAGAATATAATCTCAGCTGACGTTACAAAATCTACCACCGTGAAAAATAAGAGAAGTGCACTGGAGAATCGAATCATTATGGAATTAAAAGAAAATCCCCCCTCCATCAACATCACAAGCAAAGAAGAATGTTGATTTAACATACAACTGCATAAACTCAAAACCTGCCTGCTCCCAGTGAGAAATGCCTCAGGGGAACCCCTGAAATGGGGTGGTAAGCAATTAAAATGTTCTCTGCATCTAGAGATAAAAAAAATTAATTACCAAATCATGGGAGCTTGTTATCATCTGTACATCTGTATCATAACTGTACATAATTCTGTACAAAGCAGAATAGTCAATGCAAACAATCACACACTCCAAATTTGAGACCAATCAGAGGAAAAATGTAAGCACTTATCAGTGACTTTGGATGAGACCAGCAGCAGCAGTGAAACCAGGCAGATATTGAATTTCAGCTGAGCTATTGCTAGGATTTTCTTTGTAAAACAAATGAGGCAGTACTTTTAATGTACATTGGAAGTACTTTCTACCACTAGCTCATGTAACAGTTTTCAAAACTCCCTTGTCACAAATAATGACAAGCAGTGACTGTCTAGAAAAGTCAGCTAATGAGTTTGCTGAAAAGAAATTGCAGCTGAATACCTCACTTTCACTGCATGATAGATACATTCCCAGGCAACAGTTGGTGGTGAATCTATGAAACAAGGAACATGGACTATAGTATCATATATATGGATAACTTCATTCACAGAAAGAAAAATGCACAGACACACAGGAATTGTATCAAATATCTTAAGGAGTTGAATCCAACCTACACGAGTTTACTCCCTCATTTAAATTTGTGTGACTGTAAGCAGGGAAATGCCTTCTTTACTTTTCCAAATGTGCATGTCTTGAAGATGAGAGGGCAAAAAACACATTTCAGTTATAAGAGCCTATTTCTTCTCATTGGTCTTCCCACCAGTTTTGTAATAGCTCAGTCTGCACAGTGTCTAAAATCCAAGAGAGCTATTCAGGTCACCTAATGTCCATGGAAGAGTTTAACATTTACTAGAGTTTCCATATCGGACTCCCGAAGATTTCTGTATAGACCACGCCCCCCCCCCACCCAGATACTTAAAAGTACCCCAAACTGAACTCTCAAAGTTGTAATTGAGAATGACATGCCTAAGATCATCCCCAGAGAGGCCATTCCCACACCTAGCATCCATGAATAGCTCTGAATTTAGCTCAAATTCCATTTAGTACTCCCAGCTGACATTAGTACTCTTATCCTGCCTGTGGAGTGAGCTCTTCCAGAAGACTGCTCTAACCAGTAGTGTAGAGAATACCTTAGGATGAGGTCCACATCTCCCTCCCTTCAACTCTCAGAAACTCACTCATGAGATAGAGACAGTATTTACAGTTTGCACTGCAAAATCGGGCAAATTGCATACATGTAAATAGAAACAGAGTTTGTAACCCAACACTTTTAGACTTGTCATTTCACAGGAGGATCTTCAGCAAATGACAAAGGGAGTTTGGGCCTGGTTTTATGGTTCTGTCTTTCCTTTCTGAACAATAACCTAGCTGCAACAAGAGGGATGGAGAGTAGCCTGTATCCTTGGGCATTCTACCATTTGCTCATTCCTTGGGAAAATCAGAATCCGTGGGACCAGCTCACTTAAAACTGAAAAGGTCCTAGACCTAGAAAAAACATTTCTGCCTTCCAGGACAAATGCCCAAATCAACAGGTACCTTTGCACAGCACTATCTAGTACGTAACTGTTAGCACAGCTGGCCAACAACAACTGCCCTAGCATCACCAGGAAGCAGCTCATGTCAAGAACCATCCCTGATAGGAAACCTGGATGCAGACACGCTAGTTCAAGGAGTGGGAAGAAAGAACAGTCATGTGGATGTGAAGTGGGGGCATCTCATGGCTCCTACTTACTTGTAAAAATGTCTCCATGTCAAGAGTTTGTTCTGGCAAAGCCAGACCTGCTGACTCTTCAGATGGTTTTCAAAAATGTTTTCCACTGATGAGCTCTAAGCAGTTCTCTGTTTCAGCACGTGGGAGTGCTGGATCAGCTGGCAGACGTAGGCAGTCAGAGCAGAGAAGCTGGTGCCTCACACAGGTGCCCTGAATCCCTTTTTACAGGGCCTTATAGTTTTTCATTGACTATGGAAAAATGTTGTTGCAATATTTTTTGCCACAGCAATACTTCAATTCCAGATACAGAAATCACTTTTATGCACAACAGTGAAGCATGGAATTTTCAGCTTGTTTCTTATGGATATGGTTTCCCACCTGGAAAACTTAGGAGTCAAATACTGTTCAATGTACAGAAGCACATGCATCCGTGAAAGTATGCTCCCAGGATTAAAAATCTATAAAATCAGAACATTGCAATAAGCCAGAAAGTGATACCCTTGGCTATCAATTCTTATTCAATGCTGTGAATATTGACATTTGCATTAAGGAGGAAAATATTTATTCTGAGAAATAAACTATCCTCTCATTTAATATTACTGCATTCATTTTACCCCTCTAACAAAAAACATTAAAGCAATCCATCTTGCAGGATTATACTCCCATCTCTGATCTGTACTTGTGGCCCAATCCTGCCATCTAATATTGTCCTCTGAGACACCACCTTGCATAGCTTGATTAGGTCAGTCCTTAGTGCCTCCTCCCTATGTTATGTGACCACAGCAGGGCCTGCAGTCAGCCTCAGAGAAAAAAAAAAAATGACTTTCTTAGGGGAAATGACCCCTACAAATGAATTCTCTACACCTGGAAAAGCTGGCTGCATCTAGGAATTTAAATGTTCCTTTATTTCATTACCTCTTTAATTGCCAAAGTGCAGGTGGGTTTTTAAACATCAAGACAGCAATTTTCGTTCAGTCAGTTAAAGCTATGCCTGCTTTTTGTTTCTTTGCAGTTGATATTGAAATAGTATCAAACTCAAAAGATGCCCCTATTTTAACAAAAAAAAAATCCTAATGAAACCAGAACAAGCAGTTTTCATCTCAACAGCAATAACTCATTTGAGATAAAACACCTTTTTAGCATAAAAACATAAACTGGCCTTGGAAAGTGAGTGGCCTTTTCTTCCCCTTAACAAGTTCCAATGAGTAACTCTTTAAATGAGCATCTAAATCTAATCCAGTTAGAATTACAAGCCAAAATATAATGAAATGTACTTCAGAGAGCGCATCAGTGTAGTAGCAAAATATTGAAATATTAGCTACTTCTTCACAGAAAAATACCCTCTCCTTCTCTCGTGCTGCTCAAATGGTTTCTATTTCAGGCTGACAGCCCTGTAGTCAATCACACCAGCTAGAAATCTCTTCCTAGTGCAGCTACAGCTTTGGAAATGCAGATACCAGAGCTCTGCATGTATTGCCATTTTTTTTTCCCTAATATCAAAATAGTAATGTTTTTGGTTGAGATTCAACACTCTTTTTTAAATGGTGTTTTTGTCAAACTTGACTTTTTCCACTATTGTATGTGAACACTTTGTAATGGCTGCTGGTATAAATCAACCACTCTTCACAATCCTGTGATATCTATGGCATTAGTTATTTCTAATGGCAGCACTTCCCAGCCTATCAGTTCTATCAGAAAGCAGCAATGCCACTTTCCTTTTGTTCCCACACAGATAAAGCAGTTCACACACATAAGAATATCAACATTATTATTATTATTAATAACAACAACAATAAGAATCTCATTGCAGCCTATAAGTCATGGATACAGATTCCTTCACCTGCCTCAGCTTTCACACCAAGTTTGGGGATTTTTTTCCCTTTTTTTTTAAGCATTTGAAAACATGCACCCTTCTTGCTTTGCAGTTTTTACTGATCAGACAGGATCAGTAAAAAACTGATAGGATCTTTTAGGATCAGATAAGAAAACTTTTTTTCATCAGTCAAGATGTAATGTCAGTGCCAGGACAATGAGCCATTAATACATAAAGGAATACTTTTCTATTACCAGGGTCTGCAACAGAATATCTTGTTAAGAAAATGCTAAGGAAAAGAATAATACCTTCAGTGCAATTGCTTTAAGACCTCAATAAAATTTCAAGTGTTTCTTTCACCTTTCATTTTATATAGATCACTTATAAAGACGGTAGTACATTCACCCCAAAATCTGTGACCAGATTGTCAGGTAGGAGAAAGCATTCAACTCTGTTTTCAGCGTTTTCACTGACTGAGAATATGGCCAATATCTGAAAAAAAAAAAGGTGGAATTAGTGTAGAACAATAATTGTATTTCTGATGAGCAAGGCAAGGATTGGATGCTGATGCTGCAGGCTACTCAAGGATGTTTAATTGTATTCATGAACTATTTGTAAGACAGTGAGCTGCCAAAACCTCAGACATTTCCAACATGGTAATTCTGGAATGGCTGTAGTATACAGGAAAAAACAGATGTCATAATGTATTTCATCTAGTTTAAAACTTAACATGTAATTAACTTAATAGCTTGACAATAGCTGATGTAGCAACAAATACAATGCAATTAAATTTGTACCTCATTATGACATCAAATTCTACATATGCATTACGAAAAACAATCAGATTTTGAGACACTGGTATATTTAATGGTGACTAACTGTCCTTAAAATGCAATTGCATGTAATATTTACTTTGTATTTCATCACTTGTGAAAATGATTTCATTTTTGTAACACTGTACTTCCTGTGGACTTTCATTACGCCACAAGTGAAAGTTATTCCTTGGTGTATGGCTTCAAATGCTGTATCTGGGTACTTGGACTTTTACATTCATTATGTAGTAAGTACAACGCTTTCATTTTCTTTATTTTGTTCTACTGCTTGGCTGTTTGTCCAAACTGCTGCAGGCAATTATCATGGTTCTTTATCATCTTCTCTGAGTACTTTTTACAGTAGACCCCAGCTGGTCTGTTTTATGCACATGGCACCATGTTGAAACAGAGTTGTGTTCATGTATTACTTTGGACAGCCCAAAGGTTTCTCAAGGTATTATTAGGGTTTCCCAATTGTTAGTGCTGCAGGACGAAAAAGGGTAAGAGTACACTGAAGCAAAATGGAAAAAAAAAAAATAGAGTCCTAAAGAAATACCAACACCAAGCCCAGACACTTGTTACAGAACAGCACTGCCTGACCTGCAGTTTGTGTGACAGTTTCCTACATGCAGTTTGTGTTCAAAGAAAACAAAAATACATTTTGAGGTTATAGTGATCAAGTTGCATTAAACAGAAAATAAATTTACTTTGAATTATGTAATTGATTTTTCAAGTGACTCAGATCTTCCAAGCTCACCACGCTAGTGTGCTCCTATTAAAGATATTGAAACCTCCTCAAGAGAAGTCTGAAAGAAAAAAGATTATACTGTAGCCTAACCAAAGTCCTACTAAAATTTAATGTCACATTCCAGTCACTGCAGTAGAAGAGGTCCTTGATGCTGACAACAAAGTGGCCCTCTGATCCTGTGGGTATCTACAGCTTGGTTTTTCACTGCACAGGGATATTATTAGGAAAGAGGGATCAGTAAAAAGGAATCTGAAACCTGATCTAGTGCTGAGGAATGCCTTTTGAATGTGACATTTGAACCAAGTTATTACTTCTGGGAGGTGTGAACGTCTTTGCTAAAAATCTGAAATGGACTCTGAAAACTAGTAAAGAAGTTAGGCAAGCCTTCGTGGAATTAAGAAAAGTAGTTTCAAAGAGATAATTATAATTTTGAATCTGTGCATCAAGACTTCATATAAAACTCTTCATGGATCTGCTGGATATTCTTTGTTTCAGGTTACACTAAGGTCCATCTGTTTTCTAGATTTTTAAAAACATATGCGAATTTACGTATATATTTAGATCCTGCCCACTTAGATGATCTTTTTAGTTCTTAAACTACATTTATTCCCTCATGAATGGCACTATATCTCCATTTTTAAAATGCTGAATGGGCAGATTGTTATCAAGCATTTCATGTGAACAGTTTATGAACTGTGAAAAAGGACTGTCTAATGACTGGTTATCATGACTTTCAAAGTTGACTGATACATAATCCCTGCTCAGGGAAAGTCAGGGGATTTTTATTGCACCTACAAGGAAATTTTAGGGAATATTACAAACTGACTGATTTTAAGGAAGTAAGAGGAATGGCTGACAATAAAATGGTTATAAACTGTGGCTATGTAATACTGAATTGCTGTACTGTTTCTCCATCAGGAGGTTCCTTAAAAGAAAAAATACTATATGACAAAATGAATATATTTTTAGAAATCTATTGGAGACCCTTTCAGCAGGGGTCACAACGAAAAGGGAAATGGTGCTACTTGCTTAGGCTGACAGCTAAAGGCATAAATCCATCAGTCAGTCAGTTGTGGTTTAGCATTCTTTTCAACAGAGATCATTTAGCCTTCATTTTCCAAACAAGTGCTGTCACCTACAATACACACCCACATAGTTGCTCTCACTGAGTGCAGGTTGTCACACAGAGGCGACAAGACAGGGATCCCATAGAAAACTTCCATCTCTGATAGCACTTCAGAAAGGAAAAGCCACTGATTGAAGCTCACATGTTCTATCCCTACGGCTTTTTGGAGAAAAAGTTCATTAGCTGCTTCACATGCCAAGGGACCAGCTGTCCTGCGGCATGGAGCAACTCTGATTGACCAGGAGGACAAGTGGGAAATAAGCTCACAGCAGTGCCAGCACGGCATATGGTCGTGTACCAGCTGTTTCTGAAATGCTTGCCAAATGGAGATCAGAACTGGGTTGGTTGTTAGGAAAATAAAACCCAACAAAAACCAACAAACAAATAAAAAAGTTCCACAGCCGGGATTCCTGAGATCTGACCACAAAACCAGAACTGTCAATTTGAAATGTCACACAACAACCACGTGAATATTTAGAATAATCTGTCATTGGCCTCCATGCTCTGACTTGCTCCATTAGGAGAACACCAATGTTCTGAGCATCTGTTCCTTCTACAAAGCTTTCAGAGAAAAAATGTATAGAAAGGGTGAAATAAGGTAACTGGATTTGTATTGATGATATACATTACTAATACATGAGGATATGTGCAGAAGACTGTATGGAAATTGATTTAAACTGGTGCCAGTTGTTACTACAGACAAATCCCAGGTGCCCCATATTTTACTATATTTTATTCTACCTTGAAAAGGGGAATTCAAATTCTGAGCTCCTGAACAAAAGGAGATTTGATTGCGATTGGCGCGAGTTGTGTTACAGTGGCGTTGAAATGCTTCTGATAAACCAGGGGAATGACTCAGCAGAAAACAGTCAGCAGGATTTTTCCCCCAAAGCTTTTCAGTTTCAGCTTTTCATAACAAGAAAATAACTTGAACAGTAATTAAATGGTTCAGACAACAATTTTGGCCTTTTATCACAGGGTTTTTAAAGCACTACTTTCTCTTTAGATCTCTCCCAAAATACTCCTGCAAGGTATGGAGAAAGTAACTGATTAACTGCACGTTCATACGACGTCGATTACTGCCTCGGTGGCATTTAAGAGAATGCCAGTAGTTCATGTAGCTACACAATCCTGCATACTTAACTTTTGGCTAGCCTAAATCGGATTTATGACTAAATTAGGTGCTAAGGATGTTCAAAATAGGCAAACCCTAGCTAAAACAAAAATAAGAATAAAGCTGCTCTGTATCAGGAAATGAATACACAGGGTGGGAGGCAGTGTTTGCATTCATGTTTCTCTATGACATGTATTTTTAATATACAGACTTAACTTGTTGAAAGGCCTAAATGGGACTACATCCGGTACTGGGGGATCATCTTTTCAAAGACAAGTTTGGTTCCAGTGATTGAAGATGTTGTGCACAAAAGCAGCAGTGTGAGCCAACATGGATGACACACTGTGTTTTGGAACTCTAGGAGCCACACGTTGAGCAGTGAACAAAAGGAAGAAAAACCTCAGGATTACACAGACAGAAGACTTACTTTGACACATTACATAATATTGACTTTCCTTAGGCCTGTATGTGTTCAGGTATTTGAGAAATGTGGGGTGGTAGTGTACACCTGAAAAGGGCATCATTATTTTCCCAATTAAGAAGCTTAATGAGTACTTTGGTGTGTCTTGTCATATTTTCAGCCTTACAGTGGCCCATTTTCACCCATCTACTATGCTAAAAATGTTGCCCTTTCATTACTCCACGGTTGTGTAAACAGTTGTGATTAAACTGGCATTTAATCAATCGGAACAAGATCTCCGTGGCTCCCGAGGAGCTCACCTACTAAACCCGACTTTCAATGGCACCAATCTTCCAACAGACGACTTCCCTTCCAGACGGGCTTTCATTGCGCAGCAAAATAAACTTTTATTTGCTAACCCTGCCCTCGGAGTCGCTCAGGATTTCAAAAGGACCTCACATGACAAACCCCGCTACGCTCCATCATTATCCCCTACTCCCTCCCTCGCATTCTGCCCCGGCCCTGCCCGGGTGTTCGGCCCCGGCGGCACGGCCCTCCCGAGGGGCGCGGGCGGTTCGGGCCGCGGCTCTCG
>VZRL01004627.1:1818584-1865568 GCA_013397895.1 Origma solitaria
CGGGAAAGCGGAGGATGCGGCGGTTCGGGTCGCAGTAGGGAGAACCCGATCCGGGCAGCGCCTCGCCTGCCCCGCCTGACCCCGAGGTTGAGGTGACGGGGCCGTGCCGCTGCCGGGCCCGGCCGGTGCTCACACCGTGACCTTTCATCCTGTGCGAGCGTTCAGAGTGCAGCAGCGGCCGCGCACTGGGGAGGGGGAGCTGGGCACGGGCTGGGGCAGATGGAAACCGCCCCGGCTGAGCCGCGGCGTTACAGCGCTGCCCCGGGGGCCGATCTGGCGGGACTCGCTCCCCTCCTCTTTTTTTTATCTCCCTTTTTTTCCCTTTCCAGCGGCATTGTCCTTTAGGGCCTATTGAAGGCAAAAGGCGGATAGGAAGGCTAGGGCTGCTGCTGTGTGAGGAGGCGGAGCTGGGCTGATGGGAGACTGACGGGAGCCGCATCCTATGGGCGCTGGGAGCCGGGCGCCGCTGGGGCGGGACCGCCGGCCGCGGCCTCTCGCGGGCGATGGGCGGGGTGGGGGACAAGGTTTGGCGAAGGTTACAGCTGAATACAGAAGTGACACAAACTGACACTTCGCTCCAGCAAACTCGTTTCCATCTTCTCCTCGTGTCGTCTCGATTAAAAGTATACACGTATTGAGTCGTGTTATGAAACTTTGAGAAAAGCCAAAGTGTGGTGCTTTTTTTCTGTCTTGTCTTTGTTTTAATTACTCATTGCAGTACCTGATAGTGATCTGAAGGGTGAAAATAGGATGATTTCCTTGCCCTTCCTTTCAAATAAAACGCATTCCTGTATTCTGATGTTTTCTGTGTATAAGTGATTTGGGTTGTAGTTTATAAGCTTGGGATCAGAGGACACTGTGGTTCGTGTAGTTGATTTTCCTTATTCAAACCCTTTTAAATGTTCATCGTATCTGTTGTACACCATGTATTACTTCTGTGTTCCTGGCATGAAGTGGGAATTGCAGATCGACTTTGGTTTCTTAGCTGTCAAAAGTGAACTCGTGATGATTCAGTAGATAATTGTGTAAAACAAACTACTTCACTGCAGTGCTTAAACCCCAAGTGTTGCAGGCTCCTCGCAATCCATGGGAGTCTGTAGTTGACATTTTTCTTTTTATTATTTAAGACAAAAATATGCCGTATAAAAGTAAATGACATGGAACTTGATTGTTACTTGATATGTAACTGTACAGATTTTATTTTGTACTAATCCTCCATCTGCTGTTTCTTGCTAGTATGGATATGCTAAAATGGTAGTGTACAATCATTCTCTTCCAATCGATAAAGCATACCACAGAGGTATCAAAATCTTCTCTTTTCGTCATTGGCATATAAGAGGGGATGTAGGTGACTTGAATAAAATGAGTAGTGTGTTATATGTTTGTGATGTTATTTATTTTCAAAGACTTGACAATTACAGGGGAAATCCTGACACAGTCCTTTGAAAGAATCAGCAGCTTATATCCCCACCATGTTTTGCTTGACAGATATTAACACACGTACAGTGACAGAACTTTATCGGTCTGTTTGGGGCACCATTGGGATTAAGATCCTTGGAGCCCACAGATGCTGCAAATTTGGATTGGCTACATAACCCTTCAGCTTTTATGCTCACGAGCAGTGGAATTGAAAGGAAAGTAAGGGTCAAAGAGATCTGTATGTGACCCAAGAGGGAAAAATGGAGGCCTTGAACTTCTCTTACCTTAGTATGCCTATTTCATAGTCTGCATTCCCCACTGCTTTTGTGGTTGTTGCTATTTGTTACTCTTTCAAGTAAGAGAATTTCCATAGGAGTAAAATGATGTCGGCATTTTCCTTCGCTCATTTGCTGTGCATTCTGTCAGGATTACGGACAGAGGAAGGTTTAGATACTGTTCAAAACTTCATTTTCTGTCCATCTTGAGCATCTCATTTCTAGGTGAATAGGGGTAGTGAAGCAACCAAGAGGTTGCACATGTGCATTTTCTTGAGCAATTCTATTGGGTTTTAGGCATAGTGTTGTGGAGTCAGAATAGACATTTTATATGCTTAGCTAGAATCTTAGCAAAATCATGTTTCAGTTTCCTGCTTCTTTAAGCCATAGCTAATAACTAAAAGTAACAACCTAGTGCTATGATAGGATAGGCTACAATGTCTGGTAAAGCAGAATGTGGTGAAGGCAGCAAGACTTAGAATTCCTGTTGGGTTGGAGAGGTAGCAGGAAATATTCCAGTTGTGGAGCTTGGAATATAAATGATCTTCTAGAACCTATTTAATATGTTCTGTTTATTGGGATATTATGGTTTTGGGATAGTCTTCTGTCTTATGAAACAGAGATTGGAGTCCTTCATTTTAGTCCAAGAAAAGTGACAGGCTCATTGGATAATTTGTAAACATAATTGTAGAAATGAGTTGTTGTGTTGGCCATCTCCATAGTCCCGCCCCAAGAATTTTTCCGACGAAAGTCAATTGCATGATACAAAATAAAAATGTTCAGATGAGTATTGGCATGCTTAGTTACATTTCAATACACAGACAAAAGGAAAATTGTCTGATTAGAAGGAAAATAACGTTTTTTTGTGAATTTAGAAATAATTTATCAGATTTTTCTAGTCAGAAGTACCTTGTAACTGCAGGACTGTTTTAGTAGATAAACATCTAAATAAGCTAGTTATAATTTTTTTACTTAAAAGCATCTTGTTCTACTTTCCTGAAAGTTGGTTGGGTACATTTTTAATGGATGTTGAGAGACTGAATGTGTATTTTACTGGCCCACAGAGGTAGTTGGGGATGGGGGGAAGGGTTGAGTAGCTTAAACATTCAGTACAAAGATTATTCTTTCACAGACATCTTACTAGCAGCTATTTCTGTAGCTTCATTGGAAGCTACTGAATATTGTAAATTTTTAATCATCTACTTCCTTTATAATTTCATGTGCAGGATGTGTGAGTCTACCTGCATAAAACTATACGTTGTTTATTTCTGCATCTAAATTCTGTTCATAACTTATGGAACCTGTCTTTCCAAGAGATTTATATCTGAGGCAATAGTGTAGAAATTTAAATAATGAAGTATTTAAATTAATTTTTCACTCCTGTGATATTACATGTAATAGTTTAATTATATTAGCATGGAAATTTAAATTATGAAATATTTAAATTCATTTTTTCAGTTCTGATATTACGTGTAATAGTTTAATTATATCCTGCTAAGTCTGTGCTCAGGCTTGCTATAGTGATTTTAATTTTTAATATTATTTGGGGAAAGTTTAAATTTCTGGGTTTTACTGTATTGAGGAAGAAATTTCAAATATGCAGTCCATGCTAATGTCACTTGTGTAGATAACTTTCTAGGCTGTATTCTAGAAAGGATTGCATGTGAAAATTTATACTCTGTGCAAAAACTTTTTTAATAAATAAAAATAAATTGTATTAGGGATGAAATCTAAATAATCTTGTCGGGTTTTTACAGCTTTAAAAAATCTTCCCCTAGTTACTGTTAATTTAGCAAAGGCACAAGGTCTGCTGGATAGAGTGCTGGGCTAGGATGGAGAAAAGAGACTTGCAGTTTTCTGTCAGCTCCGCCACTGAGTGAATTCATGTGAAGTTTCATTTTACTGTGCTTGTGTTTAAGATGCTGTATGGAAAGGAGTAGCTGTTATCCCGTTTGTAGGTTGTTAAATTGTATGAGTTTGTTTTTATGGTTTGGTTAGATGGACCAGCTTGGTTGTAGAAGATTTCTGAACAGAGACATGGTTGTATTGCAGATGAGATTTTGCATACATAGACTGTGGAAGAAAGTACAGAGAGAGAGAGATAAGGGAGTAAGAGACTAGGGGTAGCTGAAGGCCAGAAAAAATAAAGTAACCTGTCATAAGATAGTACAGTTTTAACATCAGAGCAGCAGAGCGGAGTTGCAAGATCCGTATCTTCTGCAGGGTTATTCAAGGTAGTGTTAGCTTAGTCAGGACTTAGATTGAGATAATAATCATCAACAGTAAAGCGGGAAAACATGCTAAAACATACACAGACTGATTCAAGAAGTTATTTTGGTAGTTTAGCTTGTGTCATATATGCTTTTTAAGAAAATAAAATGTTTCACTAGCCTAAAGAAAAAGGTCTGCTTGAAGAATCACTAGTGAAGGAATCAGTAATGCATACTGCTGCCGCTGGATGAGTAATTGATTCTCACTAGATCCTTGTGACACTGTAATGTGTTATTATGAACTTGAAACAAATTTGAAGACTGTGGCTGAGAGGAAGTGCAACTTTAAAACACTGCATTGTATTTAGGACACTGGAATGTCCTGAAAGAAATGGAGCCAGCTTCCAGTTACTTGTCAGGTTGATATCTTTACTTTTAAAACTACAGGAAAAGCTTTTACTCTTTGATATTTGATTTTGCTTTCTGAATATTTTGAGCTAATGACTGTTACTAATTAGCTAAAGACTGCTGTTCAGTGAATTCCTCTTCTGGTTCTGTCTTCTGGGGTAGAAGTTCACTCCGCTGCGTGTTCAACTCTTGCACTTGACAGTGGAACTGAACTGCCTTTTGCAATTTTTGGTTTATTGATATTTTTATAGTTGTTTTGATGGAAGTCGTGTTGAATTGTGTAAGGTGACACAAAAGTTTTAAAATGTCACTGTAAATTCAGATATTAGTTTCTCATATGTAGATGATTTTTTCACCAGCCTCTCTGAACTGAATATCCCACTGACTTCAGAGAAACCTCAGAGTTCCAGTTTTTAGTAACTTTGTTCTTGAATTGTGAAAGAAATGCCTTGGTTAACAGTACAGTAACTTCCTTGAAGAGAATTAATGTAATGCTGACCTACTGTTTTTGTAAGAGGTTTTCTGGTTGCATTTTGGTAAAATGACCTTTTCAGCTGTCATTTGAAGTATCAAGTAGCAAATGTATTATTTTAAGAGCAATATTAAACTGTCCTACCAATTCACTTAGTAAACTTTGGGTTTTTTTAATAAGTAGCATTTTTAGGCAAAATACTTAATTGAAAAAGTGGAGATATAATATGGTAACAAATATCACCACTGTTTTTATGGAAAAAGACAGCCTGGCAGCCTTACAACATAAACTGAACAATCAATGCCTATGCAAATGCATTCAAATGCTAAAATATAAATTATTTCGTGTGACTTGCTATTCTCTTCGAAAGTGCACAGTATCCTACTTTGGATCTAGATAGAATAGATAGAATTTAATATACTAATATTTTTGGAATAAAAATTATAGGTGCTAGAGGAGCAGGGGAAAAGTGTTTGAAACTATTTCCTTTGTCGGCTTGCCATATTTTATGTGCTGTAAAGTCAGTATCTTCTCTGCTGGTCAAGTTGTAAAGCTTGCAAATTCGACTTGTCTGCATTTACTGAGCCTCCTGTGGCTGACACATCTTCTAAGTTTTTACACTGTTATTAATGGAAACATTGTCTATATGTGACGTCCAACTTAATTTATGGTAACCTTTTTTAAATTAAAATAACTGTTGAAAAGCTATATAGTTAGGTGAGGTTATATTTGTTTTTAGACAATTCATGACGCTATTTTCAGCTTTTCAACAAGATAGCAATTAACTCCCTGAGCTGCACACCAAGTATAGAAAACATCAATAGTAAGTATTCAGAAAAGACCTTCATACAAATTGAAGAAATTAATAAACCAGAGTAAAATGTAGTGTGGTCTTTAACTAGTTAGCTGTTTATATATGGCTGGGTTATGAACCTTGCAAGTATAAATAGCAGGACAAATATTGTATCCTTTAAATGAACACTGGTGGTTGTATCTTTGGCATTCATAATTCATTCTCCTTTTCCTTGCCCGACTGAAAGATTGTGTGCCTAAGAGTAAATTGTATATTAATTGAAATAAATCTTGTATGGTTGCACTACAAGAGTGGCCACTGGATTCCAGCTGATATGAAGGGCACTGAATATTTTATCAGGGTGGCCCCACTGGTGGCCTAGGGGATGATTCCACCTGGTGGCTGCCTGTGCCTTGGAGGAGTCTGCAACATGTGTTGGGGCACACGGGTGCCTGTGTCTGTTCACTGAGGTGTTCAAAACTGGGGACATGTCTGTTTTAGTGCACACACATGTAACTTGGTGCTCAGGCCTCCAAGCATTAGCATCTCACTTGAGAATGGAGTTCAAACATAGGCAAGTACCTGTTGGTAACAGATAGTGTTAACTGCTCTAAAAGTTGAGTATATAAAGGACATCAGGAGGGCAGGAAAGAAAGTGGTCAAATAGTCAAGAGCATATATCTGGTCTTTCTATTGCTTGATTGCATCCTCTGTTGGGTTTTGAAGTCCTATATATATTCTAGGTGATACTAAGGCTAGTAATAGTGAGATAGAAGTAGTAGAAAGCTTACAGCCCAAAATCCTGAAGATAAATATATTGGTGAACTTAAAATACGTGCATCTGTGTGATCATAGTTCCTTTTGGTTTTGGTGTCTATTAACTCTACTTATGTTTCCCTTATTCTGAGAAAGTGTTATTGAAGTATGATGATGATTATCAGTGATGTGTGGTCTGTTGCTTGTGCACATAGTAAAAGATACGGCTTTTGATTAATAGTGTCCCTGTGAATATTGCCATAGGACTGAACAGAAAAGACTGTAGCTATCTCCTCCTTGGAGTTGCATCTAGAAAAGTATTTCTCCCCAGGATCTCTCAGGCCCAGTAGCAGCCCATCCAGGCAATCCTGGTGTAATAGACTTGAGTTAAACAGGGGAGAGCAAGATGCTTTCCTCTGGCATTGCTCTGGTAAGCTGAATAAGATCTGCAAGTTTTTCAGTTTAAACTTAAATCATACCACTGTCTTCAATGGCAAAAGAAATGTAGCAGAAAGGTCTGAAAGCTGATGTCAGTGGTACTGAAATTACAGTGGTGGTTGGAGAGTAAAGTATGAGATGAGGCAATGCCTCAATGTTTCTGAGGTCTGCATATGCTGCCTTCTGCATTACCACACGTTCTCTTGGGTTCTCCACACTTGGAGAGCCATCCTATTCTTGGTTAGTTACAGTGTAACACCTGCCTCTCTCTCAGCAAACCTGAAGCAACCGGTAATTTCTTTGTCATCACTAGGGTACCGTTTCAGGCTGAATCTGATGAATGCTACAAGTACAGGCTTATGGTTGCATGGGTCCCTAGGAAATTTCCGTAAAAATTTTGGAAGTGAATATCATACCTGTTGAACTACTGGAATTGGCTTCTACACTTCATGTTCCTAAGAATAATTGTGATCTGAAAGACTTGGATTTGAATTAGCTAAAATGTAGCTTCTCCATTCTGCCTTCCTAATGTTTTCTTATTGCTCTTAAGTGGATCTAATAGTGAGTTGCTGCTGAAAGGGGCAACCCCACTTCCTCTCTTATGCCAGATGTAGAAATTTCATGGCAAGAGAGTGAGGTGATCACCGATTGATATTTTTTGAAGACTGGATTAGGAAAATTGAAATTTTTCCATTTGGAACAAAAAACTGGTAACAGTTCATCCCTGCAACCGCACAGTGGATGTTAAGTACAAGGATAAAAGGGTGAGAACAGGGAGGGAAGGATGAGAGAAACAGTAGAAGGTCTTGTCCTCCCTTGGTGGCAATGTGCAGTGGCAGTGCAGTTCCTGTTACATTAACTGACGTTTAAGTCATTCTCACAGGTTTCTCTGTCAAAATGCTGATGCTGTTGTTCTCTTGAAAGTTAGTTACTGCTGTTGTAAAAATGATCACTTCTGGGTTTTGCAAACTGGTACTTGTGCTGGCAGCAGTAGTCATTCCTTCAAGTTTTTGTGTGATATTGTTTTAATTAATTTTTAATGTGAAAAGTATTTACATAAATTCTTTGTTATTAGATGCTGATTTGTATTTTTAAACTGCTAAGAAGTTATCATACATCTAAGTTATGCTACGTGTGTACATTTTTCTTTTTTCAGATAAGATTTTTTTTTAAATGTAGTCATGTTTAAACGAAGTAAAATTTGGTTCAAACACCAGTCTAGACAGTGACAAACTAAACTGGAAAATTTTTTTTCATGTCAATTTATATTTGTTGTTTTTTAAATATACAATGGAATTATTAGGACTTTATTGGTAGCTGGATAACCTTTTGGACAAATTCTTAGTTAAATAATGTAATTTTTGCCATTGTTAATGGCAGCTGGGCATTTGAAAATAGTCAAGCAGCATTTCACTTTTCTAGATTCAGACAATTTACAGATATCTTTCCATTTCTTAAATCTGACCAATGCAGGTATTTTTGATGGTTTTAAGTCCTTCTTAAATAGCAAATTTTTTTGAGATATAATTCTTTGGGTTGAGGTGGTTGCTGGCTACAGATGTGCTGTACTTAAACTTATCTGGTGCAATTGCATAAACTGTGGTACCTGAGATCGTTTTATTTGTCATGTTCTATTTTGTCAGAAATGCTCTGAACTCCATTGTGTTTATTGAAATAGAAGTGGTGTCTATGTTCTGCATAATAAAGTGCTTGCTTTTGGGGTTTTTTTAATGCAGCTTTAATATTGAGTTGTCCTCCTGAAAGAGTTTCTTGAGTGGTGTTATGAAATAAAAATACTTCCATCTAGAAGATAAAATTTGCTTCCTAAATTATCAAGGCTCCCACTGAACCATGATCTGCAAAACTTGCCAGCTATTTGGCTTATTAGCGAATTTTTTAAAGTCTTATTAGATATACTGAAGGATCATATCATAAGTCTCCACTTTCAGGAGATAATTCTTTACAAGTCTGCTGTATGTAATAAGAGCCTTTCCAAATGAGTCTTGTTTATGAAGGTACATTCAAACCTTGCAATTCTATGAAATGATGAAGTTTTGGGGGGTACACAGTGTCTGCAGGTTTTTTTGTTAGGTCATGCTTTTTTCCCTTTTCTGTCTTTCCTTTTCTTTTTTCTAAAAGTTTTACGTTTTCCAGTTTACACACATATTTGTTTTGCAGAAGTGAAGAATGCACAGGTTACCAGAATTTGAGGTCTTTAATATCCAGCTGACCCCCTAGTGCAAGTGTCTCACCTGCTAATTCTGCAGTCTCTTAACAGTTGTTTCCCATAGCTCAGTTTTTGCTCCCTGACAGGATTGATGTTTTGACATCTTGTAACAAAGTTCTTGTGTGTTAATAATGAGCAGTCCTGTGAGTGGATTAGCTTATTGAACTCCTCCAGCAAGTTTTTTTTGAAGTGTTGTTCTTGTATGATGGTAAACATAAATGTTTTATAAGAACATCTGTACTGGTTCAGGCAAAAGCTTTGACAAACCCGGTATACTTGTCTGCAACATCTTCTCTAAAGGAGCAGTTAGGGACAAAAAAAGAACAGGGAGAATGATACCTCTCCTAAATACTCCCTCAGCCATAGACTATTTTTGGCCTAGGGGATTTCCTGACCCTGATATGCTTTGTCTAGTTGGAAACTCTCAAGGGATCTCTCACTCAATTTCCATTGAAGACCATAATTTTCTTTTCTTTTCTTTTTTTTTTTTTTTTTTGAGTCTCCAGTACCTTTTGTCAAGGAATTCTAGACATTGAACAGTCTCTATCCATGGAGAGACATGGATTAATAGCTCACAGCTCATTGCATCAGGTGGTTATTGCCCCTCTGCCTGATTTCAAGTTTACCTATGCTGAATTTTGTTTGCCTTTTTATTGCCCAATACAGTTTCATAATGGCCTTCTGCATTTTTTCAGTTACTCTGTGGTCACTATCCCTGATCACTTGCTGTCCTTTTGGTAGCTTCTTAACTGTGTCATCCATCTCATCTTCCGGGCCACTTAGGAATTTATCAGGTAATGCAGGTCCCAGTGCAGAATTGTTCGGAACCGTGCTGGTGACTTCCCCTGCTGTCATCTTGATTATATCTGTTCTTTTTCTTTGCTAACCTAAGTAGCCGAGGCTTATATGGTAGCTCTTGAATCCTTTGAGTAATTCCATTAAGCTTTTATATGGGATTAGCAGCTTCAGATTTTCATTTGGATAAGTGTTATGAAAATAAGCTTGCTGATTTGCAAGAAAAAAAATCCTGCAGTAACGCCCACACATTGGTTTCTGTCTCCCTTGTGGGTTCTCTGACTTGAGTTACACTAGAACTATAAGCCCAGCCTCGTTAGAAATCAGTCCCCCATAAAACATAAACCCATTACAAATAGGACTGTATCACTCTTGCACCTCTTGGTAATGCTTCTTAAAAAAAAATTGGTTCTATGTTTATTTAAAGTTGATTCACAGAGCTGCTTTAATGCTTCTGATCACTTCTGGTGCTTTGATTCCAGCCAGGTGTTAAATCTCTGTTTCTCATGGCAGGAATTGTCTGAACTGAGACAGAGAGGGAGCCATAAGCATTATAATTTTTTTTCTTTTACAACAGTGTTTCAGTGCCTTGGTCATGAATCAAGCCCCTGCTCTTGCTGTTTGTTGTGCAATAACATCAAACATCACCAGTGCATAAAAAAGCTGTCCTTGCTCTGAAGACTACACAGCCAAATTTCTTAGATTATGGAGGAATGTGGTTAAAAAATAACAACTTCTCTTACTTCAGAATTCACATGTCTTTTAAATATCCTGTGAAATTTATTAAGCACACAGAATCCATTGTTTGCTAGACTTTAAATAGGCTTTGTTTTTAGGCTTTGACAGTGCCTTCCCCAGTGTGAGGCTGCTTGGTTTGTATGTTAAGGATTTGTTCAGTTTTTTCATGGAAAGAAGCAAAAAAATTAGGGTAAAATTGCAGATTTTCCCATAATATATAAGAACAATTTGGAATTCTTTTGCTATCATATGATGTCGTGCTTTTGACTATCAGTCTTCTAATGGGCACTGAAACTTATTGCACTGTGTATGTGATTTTAGTATGTTGACCAAACTTGATAAAATTTTTACTTTGTTTTTTACTAATTAGGATTTCCATATTTTTTTCCTACCTGTATTTGCCAGAGAGAGGACAGATTGTTTGCAAACACTGTCCTGGTTAAAAAATGTGAACACTTCTGTCCACATGTAAAAAAAAAATAAAAGTATATAATATTTTTTGCTCTGTTCATTGCATAATTGTTATACATTGTCAAAATGGAGGAAAAACTTCTTAAATAAGAGCTGTTAATTGTAAACTGTGTAATGTACTGGTATATTTCAAAGAATAATAGAGGATACTTTGTATAAAACAGCAGTTTCGACTTAACTATTGTGGGAGAATGTGTTTGGTCTAATTGGTAACATGTAGCAGGAAGCAGAATGAAACACTGGAATCACAGATGTCGTCCCTTTTGGGAATTGAAAGAAGGATAAAGGTAGCATCTATAGCTTTATCCAAGAGCTCAGCTTCTCTGTAGTAATGTATCAAAATGTGTAAAGAGTAAGTTTGAGTCTTGGGAGACTCGTTTGCAGATTATGCAAATAAACAGCATATTAAGTTTTCAACTTCCTTCAATATGTAATCCAATGACATTTTTTTTTCTACTGATGGTATAGACCCCAGTGTAGTGAATTTAAGCCTGCAGACAATTTGCTTCCTTTTTAAGTTACCTTTTACGATCTCTAAGTCATTGTCTATGGACCTTTAGTTTACCTGATAGGACAATTGTAAGGGATGTAGTTTTTACTCTTATTCCAGTATTTTCTACTACTTTAAAAGTCGATACTTAAGAAAACTTGAAAGCTTGTTAAATCATTCTATTGTTTTGGGTTTTTTCATTTACAAAAAAAATGTTGGTTTAGGACCTTGCGGCGTGAATACACAATTTTCAGAGGCCTCTTGATGCTGATAAAATACAGATGAGGCTACCTTAGATAAATTCTGTGGGTTTTGTGGTTTGGCTTTGTTTACTGTTTTCTAACAGTATGAAAGAGACTATGGAGAAAAAAAGCTGTTAAAGACATGGAATTGTCTTGCTTGACATAAGCTTTTAGTTAATCTTTCTGTTGATAGTCCATACATTAGCACTTTCTTAGTGTTCTTGTATCAAGCTTCATTGAAGAGTGATTTAATTATACCTTTCTTTTTCTTCACTCTTTGGTAATCTCTGATTTTATGCTGTCATCCTCTATTCCGTAGACACAATTGCCACAAGAAGCTGTTTGTGTTGCTTTCATTAGTGTAGTACCAAGATACTTTTTTTAAAAAAATGTTCTCTGTGTTTGTTGTGACAGTATCCATATTCCGTTTAATTCACGGGGAAGACTAGGATTACTTAGTGTTAAAAAAAGGTTATTTAGCATGAAAGAGCATTTCTATTGCAGGGAACAAACCTGGAGTGTTCCAGCTTCACTTTCTGTGCCATTGATCCTCCTTTCTGTTGCTTGCTGTCGCTTATCTAAAGTTGTTGCTTTGCTGTGGCTAGATCTCAGGAGACGAAAGCTTAGTTATTTTCTTCTGTTGTCTGTTGTAGTTCAAAAGAGTGCTTAGTGTCTATTACACTGAATAGAATTTCTAGGAATACATGTATTCTAAGATGGTCTAAGTTGAAAAATCTGAGTGCTTATACAATATTGTGTTCTCATTCCTTTACAAGACACTTCATAAATTGGCTCTTGTGCCTCTAGTGGTTAAGCTGCTGACAGTTTATCTAGTGTGACTTTGTTAAGGTCATTGATTAGTCTTGCAAAAATTGAAGGTTACTTAAAAGGAAAAAATATACTAGGAAGTGGAGTAAGGAGAAATTATTTTGAAATAATTTAATCATGTATGTTTATATTTTGTAAATAAAAAGTGGTTTTCACAAAGTATTGATAGAGATGTTTAAATTTTTATTTGGTAATTCTTGTTATAAGGCATGTCCATCTGTCATATTTTGTATCTGGAAATTGAGAATTCTTTCCAGCTTAGCAGTTAAAATAACTAGCCTGCCACTAATTATTTAGGCTGTAATGTGCTCCCTCTGTTCAGATTAGCCCTGAGGATGGAAGAATTATTTTTAGCAAGACAGTGTGAAAAAGATTTAAGAGGGATAATAACTTATTTGTCAGAAAGTGTTATCTCTAAAATCAAGCTTCACATCTATCAGCAGAAATGTTTGCTCTTTGAGTGACTTGTACTAATTTGATATGAAACATCTCTAGTACTGGGATGGGAAAATACTCTGTATAAAGTTTTGTAAATTCGAAAACATAATGGAAATGTTAAAGACCATCTGTGAAACAAAATACTTGAGAGTTGTAAAATGAGAGCTCTCAAAATCATGTAACTGAATATTAAAAGAACTAATTGAATATGATATTCGAAAAAGCTGGACTGTAATACAAAATACAAGAATGTTGTTGTCTGATTTCATCATTCCTCTTAGAATGTCTCTCTCTTTCTGTCTCTTCCCGGTCCTCCCCATCTAATAAAAGCAAGACACATTTTGTGTGTCACACAGTGTGTCAGCTGAAGTCAACCACATTTTGTTAGCCTAGATCTCAAAAAACTGAATTTCTCAAATGCCTCACTTAAATAATTGTTAAGATAGAAAAGAGAGGCCGCGTTATCATCTCATTCAGGGAAAAGCTGAAGCATAAACTCAGTCCTTACTATGCGCTAAGGACCTAAACAATATGTGAAAGTTTTGATTGAAGTGACTCAGTATCCAGAAGCTTTGCCATAGAGAATCAGAATGGTTTGAGTTGAAAGGAATCTTTAAAGATCATTAACCCCCATTTATGTGGGCAGAGACATCTTTCATTAGATAAGGTTGCTCAAAGCCCTGCCCTTGAATACTTGGAATAGATCATCCACAACTGCTCTGGGCAAGTTGTTCAGTGTCTCACCCCTTTCAATGTAAAAAAATCTTCCTTATGTCCAGTCTAAATCTACCAGATTTTAGTTTAAAACCCTGTCACTACAGTCCCGCAGAAAAAGTCTGTCCCCGTTTTTCTTCCAAGCCCCTTTAAGTTCCCTCAGGACCTGGGGATGCATTTCATTAAGTTCTGTGGACTCATGTTACTTTCAGGTTCCTTAGATGGTCTCAAATCTGACCCTGTCTTGCAGCAGGCAATTCTTCATTCTCCCAGTCCCCACATTTCCCTCCTGCCAGTGGGGCAGTGTGTCTGGAGCACTTGCTAATGAAGACCAGGATAAAGAAGTCATTAAGTACCTCATCTTTGTCCGTGTCCTGTGTCTCCTTTGCGGGAGGGCAGGACCCCTTTTATCACTGATGTACTTATAGAAGCTTTTTCTTGTATAGAAGCTTCATCCATCTTGATGTCCCTGGCCAGATTTAATTCTATCAGGACTTCAGCTTTCCTAACCTGATTCCTGGCTGCTTGGACAATTTCTCTGTATTCCTTCCAAGCTACCTGTCCTTGCTTCCACCCTCTGTAGGCTTCCTTCTTCTGCTTGTGCCTGTCCAGGAGCTCCTTGTTCAACCATGCAGGTGCCACGCATGTTTTGCCTGACTTCTTTGTTAGGCATGCATTGCTCCTGAGCCTAGAGGAGGTGATCCTTGACTATTAACCAGTTTTCTTGGGCTCCTCTTCCCTCCAGGCATTCTACCAAGCAGATCCCAGAGAGACCCAAACTGTGCTCACCTGAAGTCCAGAACAGTGAGCTTGTTGTGCGCCCTTGTTGCCCTAAGGATCTTGAACTCCACCATTTCATGGTCACTGCAGCTCAGGCTGCCCTTGAGCTTCATGTTCCCCAGCAGCCCCTAGTTTTTGGTGAGAACAAGACCCAGCATAGCACCTCTCCTTGTTGGCTCCTGTAACTCAGGGAAGGAAGGTATCACCATCACATTCCAGGCCCCTCTTGGTCCTGGATTGCTTATGATCTGCTGTGTGGGCCCTCTAGCAGATATGGTTGAAGGCCCCCATAAGGATTAGGGCTTGTGAATGTGAGGCTGCTCCTGTCTATAGGGAACTTCATGGCTCAGTGTTCCTGGGTGGGGAGCCTGTAGCAGACCCCCAGTATAAGGTAACCTGTCCCTGCCCTCCCTTTCGTCTCGACCTGTAGCCTCTCCGTTGGCTCCTCTGTCGTTCTGAGGCAGAGCTCCATGCACTCCAGGCAATCACTGACATAGGGAGAAACGTTCCCTCCTTGTTTCCTGGGCCTGTCCTTCCTAAACACCCTGTATCCTTCCATTCTGACACTCCAGTCATAGGAGTCATCCCATCATGTCTTAGTGATGCCAGTAAGATGACAGCCATGCAGGCATGTTCACGTCTCTAACTTCTCTGTTCTTATTGCCTTTGCTATGCACATTTCCACAGAGGCATTTTAGCTGGGCTCCCAGTGAAGCCAGTTTCCTGGCTGGAGTGGCAGGAATTCCTTTATGCTGCTCTTCAGGTGCTCTCCTGCTGACCTACGATCCCTTTCCAGGCTCTGAACATCTTTTGTGGCTCTGGAATCAAACTGGTATCAGTGGGATGGACTGAGGCTCCCATTCCCTTGAACCTTTAGGTAGTTCTGCTCAATGTCTCAAAGAAGATAAATGAAGAGTGTTGGTTTTCCTGTATCTATGAAATATGGGATTTGGGGGCCAACGGGGGCTGTGGCATTGACTTAGGGAGAGAGCATTCATTGCATGCCTGTGCTGTGGAGAGCCTACAGGGCTAACTAGATCTTCTGGAATGTTGTTCTTTAACAATTAAGATAGTATGGACTTCTTAAGAGTTTGGACCCGTGGCTCTTGGATTTGGACTACCTTGGGTCACAATATTAGACTTTTCTTATATTTTCTGTTCTCTAATTATGGGATGAAGCAGTACCCTCAATGGCCTTGTGGGATGTTTCTACCTAGTGTTATTTATGCTTACTGAAAGGATTCTGACTAGCTGAAACATGTTGCTGAGAAAGATTGAATAATGTTGTGTTACCTCCTTTCTCAAAATGAACACTGCCACCAGAGCAGTAAGGTCTCTTTAGGAGAAGGTAGGGTTTTGTGAACTCAGTAGCAACTGATCATAATGGGTTTCTTGGCGATGTTGCAATTGACTCATTAAAGGTCTGGAATATACAGTTGTACCTGGGCGGTGGTGCAAAGAAAGATCCTAAAAACTGTTCATCTTTTGTTGTGTTGACATCTACCGACTTTGTTTGGCCACAAAACACACACTGCCCACATGGAATGCTGCCCCCACTATATAGTTGAGATTAGTTGATGTCTATTGTAATGTGTTGATTATCTTGCAGTGGGGTTGAAAGAAAACAGTAGATTTTGCTTAGTCACTTGAGTCTGTTTTGTTTCCTTTCAGTAAGGGATATTTCCTGCTTGGATTTGAGCTTTCTTTTTTATGCTAAGAAGCTGGAGAGGAGAGAGAAGGCCTACACAAATGCCAGATTGGCATGTGGTTGATAAGTAGACCAATCCAAAAATGCCTGTTTTGGGCTGACATCCTCTGCATTTGAGAGCAGAATGCTGACGTGTGTAGTGCTTGCACCTTCTGCCCCTTGCTTATCAAGATTGATTTGTGATTGTGGGTGGTGTAAGTCTTAGGATGGTTTGTCTATTTTAGGATATGGTTTAGTTTAAGCTCTCAGGTAAGACAGGTGTATGCTTTGTGTAAAGAGGGTTGAATGTTAATTTTGGCACAGATAAATTGTGTTCTGATCAAATTTTTGAAGTTATTCCAGGGATTTACATTTTTATAAGGACAGATTTTGGATGATAAAATGTTTTACTGCCCTGAAACAAGGCAAATTATTGAAACTGAGAAAAAAAACTACCCAAAAACCACCACCACCAAAAAACCTGAACCTGAAGGTAGTAGTTACTACTTTGTAGTAGGATTTATGAAACTCCTGGTCAGATGAATTTCATAAATGGCTTTTTTTTCAGCTGATAGTGAAAGTAATAAAATCTCAGTTTTTCCATAAAACTAGGTCAAACATATGTTTCAATCAACAGATTAATTGTGAAGTCTTTGATGAAAGAGTCTCTCTTCCTGCCTTAAAAAATACCTTTTCTGAAAGTCATCTTTAAACTTGGTATAATTCCTGTCACTCTTCAAAATGACACTGAGTAGATACATGCTTGGAGTAAGCAGTGTGTAAATGACTGCTTTCTACTTTGGGTGTTTTTTTTCACTGTTTAATATTATTCATGTATGGATACATATTATCACAACTTATCATTTTTTCCTCTTTATAGGTCCTGCTGGGGACTTGCATCTGGCCTCAATGTGAAATTAAGGTAGAAAAACACATCTACATATGTGTTTGCTATTAGGATTTAGTTTATTCACTGGTCATGCCTGAAGAGTGATGTTCGTCTCTAGTCGGCTAACAGCCAGGAAATATAAATGATTGTCCTAGAAGTCAAGCCTCTCTCCTATTTACTGGAGTGAAAATCACCTCCAGATATCGACGGAAAATCAACTGCAGAAAATGCTTCACGTTATAAGGATGCCAACCACCTAGATTCATGCGCCCTATCTGTACAGTTGTTGTGGATGGTTTGCCATCTGAAAGCTCCTCAAGCTCTTATCCAGGCCCTGTATCTGTTTCTGAAATGTCTCTGCTACATGCTTTGGGTCCAGTGCAGACCTGGCTGGGACAAGAGCTAGAGAAGTGTGGCATTGATGCCATGATTTATACTCGGTATGTCCTCAGTCTTCTGCTGCATGATAGCTATGACTACGACCTGCAGGAACAGGTATTTACATATTTTAGATGTTGTCCAGTGAAAGTGAGTTTTTGTACCAGTTATGTTTTGTGTATTATACCTGGGTATGCCTCAGTGGGGTGGGTGGTTGTCTTTAAGTGTGTGGGTGGAAGGAGGGTACAGACCACACAGGAGTCAGATTTGATGGGTGAACTGAGATTAAAGTAGTTAGGTTGTTGTGTGGGAATTATATTAAGCAAAGTTTTCACATTGCTACAATTGATGTCAGAATTGTTAACACTGGAATATTCTGTGTCATAAATGCAGACCATCACTGCTTGTGATTATAAGCTTAATTTAATATTGGAACATTAGTAAACCAGTGTAATTCTTATAATTTGTGTGTCAAATTGCCCAGCTCCACTGTAGTTTGTAGACCCCCCCTCACTTCCCATGGATTTCATGTTGTGCTATTTTCAGTTAAGAATAAACCCCCCTCCATATATTTTTTTAGTGTTCAGGTATTTGAAATACATTACTATACATACATTATTCATCTCTTCTAAAATAATGGTAATGCTGAATGCTGATAAAAAGCATGCGAGAGTTGTGACCCTAGAACATACTGCTCAGTCTTGATACCTTTTTTATTTTTAATTTTTTTTTATTTATTTCTATGTGTCATGAACCTGTATCGAAATACTTTTAATAGTGGAGTTTTATGAATCCAGGACTCAGGGAAATTACAGAGTTTTCAAAAAAGGGTGACGATGCTGTTAAACAGACTTAGTCTTGGTGGTGGTGGTGACAGTGAGAAGGAAAGAAAGTGAGTACTTATTATTTGATAGCTTAATTATTAGTTCTTTGTCATTGCTGTTGTTTTGGTTATACTTCAAACATTGCTACCTAACTGCTTCAGAACTTCCATTGTCATCTAGTTTATCTTTTTTAAAATCCATCAAGAGCAGAGCAGGTTATTGTGAGACAGATGTAACTGAAGCAGAAAAAGGTTCATGTCGGATGCTGCCAGTTTTTGAGCTCTTAGCAACCAGTACTGAGCATAAAAGCCTTCACGCTTCCCTTGTGCAAACCAGAAAACTTGTATCTGTAAAAGTTTTTTTGTTTCTTTTTGTTCAGAAGTGTATCTGGCAGCACTAGATGTCATCAGCAACAACCCCATGACTAACAATAAGAATTAAAAAAGCCCAGCACTTTCTGGAATGTACCTTACCATGTAGACCTTGGTCAGGTAGGAATAGCTGTATTTTAGAAGAGGGCAGAAAAAGGTTCCAAAACCTATTTGAAAGGAGCACCTGGGATGAGGACATTAAAAATGTAACCAATTGAAACCACATGAGAACTTGAGGAACTTTATAGATGGGCCAGTGGCCTTGGGGAAAATGAAGACGTGTTTCTTTTCAGTCCATTTCAGACCACAGTCATAACTTTGAAGTCGCTACTGTGATATTTCAAATTACTGAAGTGCCAAAATGAGTTTTCTTTTTATCAGGCTTTTCAAGAAGCAGGGTAACTATATTATGAAAATCTCATTCAGTTTATTTCTCGTTTTGATACCTTAACTGGATCCTTTGTGGGTTTGATAACAGAGCTTTAAGGAATGTGTCTGTTCTTTTTCCAAGTTGATTATCTGAACCTAATGAGCCGAAGGGAGAAGAATACCACATGCTGACAGGGTAGCCAAAACCTGTGTTGCTGAGCGGGTGTTGTGGTACCAATGTACAGGATGTCTTCTGAACAACACTGAGCTTTGAAGCTGGAAGATTCTTTTCCACCTCCTCCAATTTGATATTGTTTATAACATACTTCTACTGCATTTGTTTGCTGTGTTTCAAATAAGCATTTCCTAGATATTGAGACTTAGTATCAATTTAGTTTTGGGATTATATTCTGTAATAATGATTAGATCCATCTGTTATGAAACATACTGCTCCTAGTTCCTTTTTTAAATAGCGTAGTCTTTAAAGCCTGCAAGTACAAATTTCTTACATAGAAAATTGAGGAAATCTTTAAACACACATGCTTGTTCTGTTATTTATTTTATTATTTATTTTAAAATTTATTATTTTACTTATTGCCTACTGGCTCTTTGTATCACCTGACATTTTAAATTAATTTTGGTTTAGTGAAGTTATTCAGAAACAAGAAAATCTTTACTTTAAAACATGTATTTACATATAAGCAATTTCAGTCCAATTCTGGTGATGGGTACAATGTTAAGGCAAAGGGGAAAAATATATACTAGTGTTGTTTACAAATAGAAGTCAGGGAAGAGAACAAGAATTAAATATCCAAATGAGAAGTAATTTAGGAGTAAAATACTTAGAGTTGCTGATCTTCTTTAACCCAGATTAATTCCCATTGAAGATTTGGTCCTTGGCATCTCAGGAATTTTTTCTCCCATGTGATTCCTTTAATTCTTACGAAAGTCGAGAGAATTTCCAGGGAAAGAACTATTCTCAGTAGTGTGCTTATATTGCAATGATTTACCTCCAGCTTAGAGGATAGCTGCAAAGAGGACTGAAGCACTCTCTTCCTGTGGAGAAGACGGGGGACAATGGGTACATGTTGCACTGGGTGTAGTTTCATCTTGATATGAGAATTTTTTTCTTTTTTCTTATTGTGATAACAGCCTCTTCAGGAATGGGATAGAGTTCCTGTTGCTGGAGGTTTTGGAGATGCAGTAGGGTGCTAGATAGTCTTGTCTAGGCTCCTTTTTCCTTGGAACAGTAGACCACATGATTTTTTGAGGTCACTTCCAGCTGGAGCTGTTCTATGATTTTATGATTCTTTGCTTTTAGAACTCTGTTTTTGAGGAGAGTGACTAGCAATCCCTTTTTTCCTCAAAATACAGCAGTGACTTCTATTTTGAGCACGTTAGAAGGAACGTGTGGTTTCTCAATGGGATAGATTATGCATAGGATCAATCCATTTCAATTTGCTTTTTGGGGGGTTGGGAGTGAGGAGGACTAATGTAGGAAGTCTTAATCGTATGGATACTGTCATCTTCATTAGAAATGTTACACGCTGAAGTTAAGAAGGTCATTAAGATCTTTCCACCTCAGAATGTTGATGGCATCATTAGCACTGCTTTAGTTGCTTCAGGGAGCTTTCTCCAGTGCTTTCTTTATAGTTGTTCTGGTGTCATCAGGCGTAGCAGGGAAATGGAACTCTGAAGTCTGGACTGAGGTTCTGTCAGGTAAGTACAAAAAGATTTAGTATCAAAAATAAGTAAAAAAACATTCCCAACTTTACCAGGCATACCCAGCTATTTAAGATATCAGTGTTGTCACATTATCAGTCAGTTCTGTTTACATTTAAAATAAGAATTTCAAAAGAATATGGGGGTCTTGATTGATAAGATCTTCAGGGTTATTTTTGAGAATAAGCAGGATGTTCCCTTCTGCTCTGTTAGTAATATTTAATATGTGGGTTTTGGTCTTGATTCTGATGCAGACTTCTGTGGGTTTCTCCAGTGTTACTTTGATACAGATTTGTGTGGCTTTCTCCAATATTGTCTGTTCATGTGCAGTGGGCTAGTTTGATGTCTGGATAGAAGATAAGATTAAGGATGTGTGTTGGGGGGGGTTGTGTTGGTTTTCCTTCCCCTTTTTGTATGTGTGTGAGGGTGGTGGGGTTTTTTTGTTTGTGTTTTGTTTGCGTTTGTTACTGGTGTTAATTCTATGCTTTGCCCAGTTGGAGTGGTCTATGTTGGGTGTTGTTATATGGATTCAGGCTCGGTATCACAAAATGTTAGATCAGTAAGTCACAAGTTTCCAGAGGGCTGATAGCAGATTTTTCTAAGTACAGAAAACATAGGTAAAAGTAAAACTCTAATACATTGTAACCAAATTTTACTGGAATGTGTGCAATTTCTATTTTGACTCATTGACTTAAACTGAAATAGCTGTTAAAATACTGAGAAAATTTTTAAGCCAGTATGTTTTGCCCAGCTGTATTTCAAAGGACTAGAGAACTTTCAAGAAAGGAATCTTGTTTATGGTAAATTGTACTGTGGTACCAGCTCTTCAGGACTGCTATGGTTATACATATTTTACACATACCTATCAAGAATTACTGTAAAATCATCTAAATATATACACTTTAAATGTATGTTTGTTTGTTTTGTTTTATTTTTAAATACGCAGGTACTGAAGGTAACTTAGTTATTGTTGGCACCTGGAGCACAATTCTTATCCAAGCCATGCTTGCTACTTTTGGAAATGAGTCTAAAAGCTTAAGATGTAAAAGTTCTTAAGAAGTCCTTCATTCTTACTGTGCACTTTTTTTTTTTTTTTTTTTTAAAGTTTCCCTCTCCCCTCAGTTTTTTTTGGAAGCAGTCATATTGCTGGTAGGAGGGTTTAAGCAGGCAGAAGGAGGAGGCTCTTTGCAATTTTTTTTTCCCCCAGCGTTGGCTGATGGAGTAGAAAATACAAAGATAGTACAAATTGGGTTTGCACATTTTCCTTGATTCCTGTGATAGGAATCATAGTTCATAGACAGTTCATAGAAATAGTTTTGGGGTTTTTGTGGCTGGTTTAGGATTTCAGTGGTAGACTTGCCTTTTTTTACCCCATAAATAAAGATGTTGCTTGCTTACTGTCTTTATAGAGAACACAATTCTCAAATTGATTTACGCATGTATTAGCTGTCTATATGGTCTCAAGATTACTAAAGAAATCTCTTGAACCATGTTACATAAGATATTAATTATTTAGGTGTGTTAGGGGTTTTTTTGGTTCAGTTTGGTTTGGTTTTTTTAATATTTGAGACCTATCAATGGTCTCTCTTCAAAATATTTGAATACCACAAGGTATTTTGTGCTGAGGTAGATGACTTTTTAGTTGCTTTTGGTCCATTAAGGAAAACATCATAAAACCCATATGGATTTTACAGACTGTTTAATGTAAGTAAAGTGCAGAATGTTTCTGCCAAGTGTACACGCTTTCGTCATTTGCATTTTATTACTGAATGTACTTACTTTGGAATAAATAATAAATTAAGCAGAAAATCATGAAATTGCTGTCAAGTTTTTAACTTTTAGGGACCCACAGAATTGCTGTTGGAGGAGATCTGAACATTGTGAGACAGTGTTTTGACTTCACTCTAGACTGATTTTTAATCAGAATACCTTGCTCTTAGTTTCCTAGTGGCAAACCAACTAGGTGCTTTTAAGATTTGATTGTTGTTTAAATGCTAATTAAAAGTATGTTTGTAGAAGCATGTGTTCTTGAACCAGTTTGTGATACAGTGTACATTGCATTAAGATAGTATAATCTGTGTGAAGCAGAAGGCATTGCCTTAAAATATACTTTGTGTGAAACATTATTTCATTGATCTTTCTTTGTACAGTATTAAAATCAGTGTTCTGTGTTGTATCTTTCATATACTATTTGTAAACCTAGCTGGTTTTGAATATAACTAATTTGTGGTTTAGAGCTGTAGACTTGTTCCTGTATAGAGCCTTTCTTTAAAAAAGACCCAAAACCTAACCCCAACAACTAGACACTCTGTGAGATAAAGGCTTTGTTTGTAAGCCTTTGGTCATGCAGCAGAAAGACTGAAATGCATTTGTTATGCATACTTTCCGTATCAAGTGTCTTCTGTTGCTTTTGATCTCCTTCTTTCAACTCATTTTTGGAAGTTAACAGTGTTTTTCTGACCCTCAAAAGTAAAAGTCCTTTTTTTTTTTTTTTTTAAGATAATGTTTTCCTAATTCTCAGAATTAATTGGCTCTTGCACTGCAATCTATGTACTTCTGTCACCAGGATGAGATTTTTGCTTTTGGTTTTTCAATTTTTAACAGGGAGGATTTTATGCTGGAAGACTAATTATTTGTAGATTGGTCTGCAGTAGTTCCATTCAGGTAATCTTTTATGTGGAGACATAAAAAGTCTTCAGAATGATAGTTATACTTCTGCTGACTCTGAAGATAGTTTTTATTCTTGCTTTTTCATCATTTTCACTTACGTGTTTAAAGTCCAACATGCTGTTTTCTTTTTTATATTAAGAGAAGAGAGAGCAGTGGAAGAGACAGTTCAGCCCATGTGTGATGTATTTTAGGGCTTTACCTTGTGGTTTTAACTCCATAAATGATTTTGGCCTATCTCTCTCTGCCCTGGGACGGGGATATCATTGCCAACTTTAGTCAGTGTTTGGTGTGCATGTGCTAATGACACAGGACACTTTGGTGACTGAATTTGGGATGCACTTGCTAGGTTCCCTGATCCAGTGAAATGTGGGATGTTTGTTCTCCTGCCATCCCATATTAACCCAGTAGAGGGACCTGATGTCTGGATTTATATTCTAGTAATAGATATTAGTTTTTCACATGTATATTTTGGGGGAAAGAGGATGTGGGTTTTTGTATGCGTCTTGTGTTTTTATATGTCTCATCCCTAACCTAAAACAGGAGGATTTGGTCCTCTGTACTCCACTAACCCTGTGTTAAATGTTAATCTGGCTGATATGCCTATTTGACAAAAATGACAGGGCTGCTTCTGGAATAATTACACCTGTTCTTTTATTATTCCTAAGAAATACCTTTGGGTCACTCAAACACATTTTTTCATAATGCCTTACAATATGCAGAATGGGTTCAGCTACAGTAGGGAAGTTCTCTGTGACTGCTGCACACAAGTGTCAGTAAATTTCAAAGTTCACCAGCAACATGTAGAAATAAATTTCTTAAACAAAAAGCATTTTCTGATTAGTTTGTATTCGTGTTACCACTTATTAAACTGTGTAGCAGTCCTGTAGGAACAATTTTTTTGATTTTCTGACCATAGTTTTTCAGTCATTACCCCCACTAAGTATGTAAAATTAAATTTGTGGAAATCAGTGTATGAAGAAAAGAATAGGTAGGAAGGGGAACTTGTGAGACCAAGACTTTTAGCTGTACTTTTTTATGTAACTAATTTGAAATCCTTGGATTACTCAAATGTGTATGTTTGCAGCATTGGGAATAACCCCCCTCTTCTTCTCATATGTAAACATGTAAACTGAAGAAAGGACCAATTGATCATATTTAGGAAATTGTATTACATCTTGAAATTAATGTGCCCATAAAGCTTATTAATACAAAAGTTAAACTATTTTCTAAAAGCTCAGATAACTTAAGATTAAAAGTTCATAGAGGAAAACGTAGCTGTGGTCCTGCCCTCCATCCCTTTCTGGGAAGGGGGGCTATACTCAAGGACTATATAATTCAAATTTTGCTAAGTAATCTTTTTGTGTTCAGTATTAATTTTTTGAGACAAGTTGGATGGATATGGATTCCTCTTCAGTTAAGCAATGGAAGACAGCTGAAATGTATTAACTGTAAAAGCATGTGGCTCAGGAAACTTACTTATTGATTTTTATTGGCACTTGTCTTGTTAATTATGCAATAACCAATCTGTTCTGTTAAACATGGATCATGTTTTGAGTATTATGGACTATGTGTTTGTATTTTCTGTTCCATTTTAGGGGTGGGAATTGTGGTGGCAGGGATTGGAGCTGAGCAGTAGGGTTGCAGGGGCATTGTAATTGTGCAAATTTTACAGGTTCCAGGGTAGTCAGCTTCAGCTCATGTGTTAGTGCAGAAGAAAAGCATTAGTTTTCAAGGACTGTGGTTATCTGAGAAACTTTATTTCCAAGCTCTCTGCTGCGTTTATATTGGTGTGAGCATGTTGAACTGCTTGTTCCTTTTTATTGTTAAGCTGTGACTACTAATGTATTCTCACAAAGACTTACGTAAGGCAAAGCGGAGACGGAATCTCCAGTGCCAGGTTGGTGAGTCCTCCTAACAGTCAGGATTTATTTGCAGCCACCGCTGTGCTGATACAGTAGTACTGTTTGGAATTCTGGGGATAACTGAGATACTTCCTTCATGGTCTTTGGATATAGACCATTGCATGACAGTACACTTGGCCACATTTCTCCAAGCGTAGACATATGCTGTCTATATTCTCTGAAATCAGATTATTACAGTGATGTTTGCCACAGAACTTAATTTCTAAATCCAAGAAAGCAACCATAAATGCTATGAAATAACTTCTCCAGTAATGACATGCTCCTTTTAGATACCTTGACTCTGTAGTGACAGTTTCTGTTGAGTTCCTGGCTTTCTTTTCTGCAGTGTAAATCAGACCTGTAAGTAAAATGATATCTTTATAGCTGTAGCTATACCCTTGTTAAATTTTCTTCTTTCCTGCTTTTACTTTAATGGGAAAAGTCTAAAGGCAGCCTGCTCAACAAACGTAAGATTTCAACAGATGCAGCATTTGCATGTTCTCTCATTCTTTGGAGTGGGTGTGATAAATTTCTTCTGCTTAGGTTTAGCCTAGAAGTAACTTCTAATTAGTGAACATCACACAGACTGCCCTTTCAAATTGGTAGGATTGTAAGCAAAAGTTTGTAATTGATGGAAACTCAGATCACAGGATTTTATACTTGGATTGATTAGTTTTGATAGGTAGAATTCTTCCCTGCTTGCCATCAGTCCTGAATACTTGGAGGACCCAGAGGTTGTAGCAATGCAGGTTGTGATCTGATACATTATCAGCTGTTTTATTAGGGTTCGGCTCCACAAGATTGTAAGGTTCTGGTTGTGGCAGCTGGGAAGGAGGTGACTGTAGTGGCCACATGGTTCCCTGCTTTTTCACTAAAAGTCTAAGATTAATTCTTTCCCTGGTAATGCCTGGATTTGGAGTAATTATCTAACATTAAAGAACAGTCCTCTCTATTCTGTGGTAGCAATGTTTTTATGCCATGGGGAAAACTTACACTACTCTCTGAAATGTACTCTTTGTCTGCTGAACCTCTTGTTGCATTTCATTTGGGGCATATTAGCTGAGTTTCAGCCACTGTTCTTGTGTTTTCTTCTGAACTGTCTCACCTATGTATTATCTCTTTACCTCAGTCTTAGGCAGCCTGTAAGGCATGTCTAAGCTGATCCTGGCCCATCAGACCTTTCTCTGCAGTTGTAATAAATTTCATTATGGAAAGGTATCCATCACTGTGGCTTTAAGGAACCTGTGAGAGTTTTTCCTGAATCTCAGTTTAGTGGAAGCATTTTTTTGAAGGAAGAAATCGTGGGGTTCCTGCCATGGATACCTCTGCGGACGGTTTGAATCAGCTCTCTCTCTGCCCTTCAGTTTCAAAGCATGGTAGTTTATTGTGAAAGAGGGGAGGGGGGAGGAGAACCCTGCCACGAGGCTGCCAGGCGCAGCCCCGTGGCAGAGCAGGGGCATTGGGAGAGTTACAGAGGGAAGAAGGAGAAGATGGAAAAGGGAATGATAGAAAAAGGGAATACAATGTGTTGCTTCCAATAACATAAAAAGGTTCTCTGAAGAACATTCTAAAGTCCACCAACCAATCTAGTACAAGATGCAAACTCTACATTATTTACATATAGCCTATGAGAATCTTTGTATTACTATAGATGTTACATATTAAACTCCTAAAAACTGGTTTTACAACCTTCTATTGAAATGATAAGATTTGGGAGTTTTCGGGGTCCACGCAGGAGCAGTCTTTTGTTTCCTGCTAAGCGCCCATTAACACTAACAAAGGCTGATAAGCCTTGCCCTCTGGCTATCTCAGTGACTGGGCTTGAGCAAGTCAAAACTTGTTCCTAGTTCTATTTCTCCCGTGATTTTAATATCATCTTTTGCCAGGTCTTCCTACCCAACATCTTTTCAGCAAGATCACTGAAGGTCTTTATACATTCCACTTGTTGAATAACCTTAAAGGTGAAGTACACTTGTGATCTGCTGCAGTTTTTCCCAAATTCTCAATTGTGAAATCTTCATAGAGGCAGTGAGGACCTATTCCATTTTGGATATAATTTGTCATGGAATCATTGAATGGTTTGGTTTGGAAGGGGCCTTAAAGACCATCTAGTTTCTTGCTCCCCTGGCATGGTCAGGGATTCCTTCCACTAGACTGGGTTGCTCAAAGCCCCATCCAACCTGGCCTGGAACACCTCCAGGGAAGGGACAGTCACAACTTCTCTGGGCAACTTTTCCAGTGACTTACAACCCTCAGAGTAAAGTATTTCTTTCTAATATCTAATCTAAACCTGCCCTCTTCAGTTTAAAGATATTTCCCCTTGTACTATCACTACAGGCACTTGTCAAAATCCCACCTGTGCTCTGCTGTAGGCCCTTCAGGTTCTGGAAGGTGTTGTCAGGTTTCCTTGGAGCCTTCTCTTACCCAGGCTGAGCAACCTTCAACTCTCTCAGCCTGTCTTCATAGCAGAGGTGCTCCAGCCCCTCTGTGGCCCTTCTCAGGACTTGCTCCAACAGGTTCATGTCTCTCTCATGTTGGGGACAGACCTGGGATGCAGCACTGTGGGTGGAGTCTCATGAGAGGGGCAGAGGGCCAGAATCACCGTCCTTGCCCTGCTGGCNCGTCCGTGCCCTGCTGGCCACACTGCTTTGGATGCAGCCCAGGACGCAGTTGTCCTTCTGGGCTGTGAGTGCACATTGCCAGCTCATGTTCAACTTCTCATCGACCAACAGCTCCCCCTAAGTCCTTTTCCTTGGGGCTCCACTTGATGCTTTCTCTACCCAGCCTGGATTTGTGTTTGAAATTACCCCAGCTTGGGTGGAGCACTCTGCACTTGGCCTTGTTGAACTTCATGAAGTCCCCAGAGCCCCACCTGTCAAGCCTGTCAGGGTCCCTCTGATGGCATCCCTTCCCTCTAGTGTGTCATCCTCACCACACAGTTTGGTGTCCTTGACAAACTTGCTGAGGGAGCACTCGATCTCACCATCCTTGCTGTCAAAGGTGTTAAATTGATACTGACGAAGGTGTTAACTGTCAGTGCCAGTGCAGACCCAGAGAAGCACCACTTGTCACTGGTCTTCACTTGGACATCAAGGCATGGGCCACAACTCTGAGTGTGACCATGCACCCAATTCCTTATCCTCTGAACGGTCCATCTGCCAAATCCATGTCTTTCCAGAGGCAAGGACAGTGTCACAAGCTTTGTGCAGGTCCAGGCAGTTGACATCATTTACTCTTCCCTTACCCACCAAAGCTTAAATTCTGTCATAGAAGGCCACCAAATTTGTCAGGCATGATCTGCCCCCAGTGAAGCCATGTTGGCTGTCACCAATCACCTCATTTTCTGTTTGCTTTAGTACAGTTTCCAGGAGGATCTGTACTATGATCTTGCCAGGCACAGAAATGACACTGGCTTGTCTGTAGTTCCCTGAGTCTTAGTTTTTGTCCTTTTTTAAAAACAGGTTATTTCCCTTTCTAATGTTGGCATTTATGTGGACTGTGAGCTTCATAATGTTTTTATTTCAGTCTCATCACGAAGTGTCACATTTGTTTTCTTATGGATAGTAGATATTTCTCTACAGCAAGTGAAAGGAGAATCACAGTTGAATAGAATAAAACCATTTCAAAATCTTTCTAAAGTTTGTGCCTGTGTCTTAATTTAAAATTGAATTAAGCACTTGAAATACTGGATTTCTTGGGGCGCCATTTGTGTGAAGAATACAGATACCTCACCGATGTATTTTTAGCCATATGAATAGTTCTTCAGTTATTCTTGTTATGAAACTTGGCACTTTCAGTGTCTTCACGATTAAATATCTGTAATGAAATTATCTAGTTATGTAGTAGGTAGAGAATAGTAGGACTCTGAAGAGTAGATGTTTAAATAGCAGTTTACATATTCAAACTTGGGGTTTTTTCAGTATCTAGATGGCATCAGCTTTCTGTTGATATTTGTTTAATATTGGATGGTCATCTCTTAAAAATTTAGGTAGGGGTAGTCTGATTTAAATATTAGAATTCTGTAAGTCAAATTTTAGTTTTTCTTCTGTGTGTATGCACACATAAAATCTGTAAGTTTGTAGTGGCATTGCTTTTGTGACATGTTCAGTGACCAGTGTAGAGCTCTTGCATTAAAACGAGCATTATCTTATGATCTCTAGTTCTGTTAGGAAACAAGGTAAATGAAGGCATCTAGTAGGTGAAGAGATCAGAAGTTCATGGTTATTCTTTCCTGGTGGAGGAAGAAGTTTACTTGTCTTCATGCATACAGAATGTTTTGCTGAACTGCACTATTTCCTGTTTGTTATGGACTTTATACTTTTCAGTCTAAGGGGTAAACCTACTGATGGACTCCAGACCACTGAAGACAGAGAGAAAAAGAGAGGGGAAAAAAAATTAAGAGACTAATTTGACTAATTTCAACCATTTGGAGATACTGGGTTGTCTTTTTTTTTCTTTTTTCTTTTTTTTTTCTTATCCATTTAGTCATCATAAAAGAGGAGGATCACTCTGTTTCTCACTGTTCTACAAGTTCACTCTCTAGGGTGTATTACATTTTCTTGTTTCTCAGGCATTTTACTGTAATGTTGGCTTTTTTTAGTTTTTTGTATTTGATCTAGAATGGTTCTGATACACTAGAGTTATGCCTAAGGATTTTTTTTTTCTTCACTGTTCCGTAGTGTTTTATGGGTGTGGTGTTTGATTTATGTGCAGGAGGTGCAAGATCCTCAGTAACTTAGGCTGTATCAAATACATATATAGTGCTGATAAATACTGTAGTTTAGATGAGGATTTTTATCTGCAAAATTTTGCATGGAATAGCTATAATCCATGGTCTTTGCTAGTCTTGTAAAATCTGAGGCTATAAAATTTATGAGTTTCTCCAGGGAAAAAATCCAAGACCAAATTTTAAACTTGGCAGCCAGGTGTGACTGAAACCCATTTGTCCAGAAAAATTTTTTGTGTGTATTGTATAAAGAGGTAGAAAGGAAACGAGGATTCTATCGGAGCTCTGACCTCAATCGCTGCATCCTGAAAGACAAGCCATGTTCCCAGAACGCACAAACAACTCACTCACTCTGGCAGGAGGGGATGAGACCATGATACCACAGCTCTGGGGTGGGGGCCTGAGAGAGAATTCTATTTAGCCTCCCTTCCCTCATTAAAAAAACTGGATGTCTATTAAAAGAGATTTATCAGTTTTTAAAAGTTGAAAACTGTCAAAGTTTGTAGACAAGTGTCAGATATCTTTCAGATTACACGTGTGAAGAACTGAATGAAAGGCTTTATAGATTTCTGTGAGCATGAAGGTTCTTGCTGCTCTGCTGACAGATAGTTGCTAAAGCTGTAATGTACCAGTACAAAGCCAAGCTTTGTTAGCATAGAGAAAAACAGTCATACACAGCATTTTGGGAATGTTTTCCTACTGTAGATGTTGTATTAATGAACTTTCCACTTAAAACCAGAGTAAATGAAGTTAACCCAGGGCAAATTTGCTGGTGTCCCTGGATTCTCACCCACACAAATGGGTCTGTATTTTTTCATTTGCAGTTGTGCCCATGTGAATGAGCTGGATGGGGTTTGGGAGCTGGTAGGGGGTAGGTGATTCTCATCAGTTTGTTTGCTCTCACATGAGTATTGGGAAGAGTTAGAGTGTTCTGCAGCCTCATTGGTATAAAGAAATATATAAACTGCAATTTTGGAAAAGACTTAAAATTTATTTTTAAAAAATAAATTGTAGATATGCACAGTCTATTAAATCTATTTCTGATAATTTTTTCTTATTTTTTTCTATTATTTCTTTCTGATAGTCCTTCTAATAACAGTACAGTAGCCTGTTAAAATTTTTTCCTTTAAGTTAATCACTGGCACCTTGCATAAGTGCTAGGAAAAGCAGAGTGACTGGTAGCTTTTTAATCTTTCAGCACTAAATGGAATTCTCCAGTTTTGGTGCTCAAAGAAGACTTTAAGAAGTAAATCCAAGAAATTGCTCTGCTCCTTCATGAAAGACTGTCATGTGAACTCACAAATGGCAGCCCTTTGGTGGCTGCTTCTGAAGATGATTGGTCTCTCTCAGCCCCCTTTTTTTCCCCATCTTGTTCTTTGATTGCACAGGGACAATTATTTTCACAGACAACTTGTTTTTACTTGGCTTTGAAACCATGGGGAATTAGGAGTTCTTTTAAATGAGGGTCGGCCTTAGCCTGGTTTTCTTTGGAAACAGTAACAGATACGTTGAAAGGGTTGAAACAGCTAGGCTGAAAAGCATCAGGTGGTTGTGGATCTCTCTGAAGAAGATGTTTGTACACAAGCATAAATTATAAGATGTTAAAGACTATTTTACTGATAGCCAAAATATTTCTTTCACGAGATGAATATGGGAAATCATGTATACGTATGTGAACACACAGAGAAGAACAAGCAAGTCTGGTAATAAGTTTTGTAAATTCTGAAAAGCCATATAGAAGGGATATTACATATCTTCAGATGATTGCATATAATACAGTAGCCATCTTTGATTTTTTTTTTTTCTTCATTGTTCTTACATGTATGAGTAGCCAACCCCACCCATTCACCCTCACTTCTCAATTACCTGAATTTTCTTCTGAAATTAGTTCAGGTTTATTTTATGATGGGTACTGCTGTCTCTAGCCATAATCATATACATCGTAAGACTGAGTTGAAGGTTTTAGGATCTAACATTGCATTTTCTTCTTTTGGCTTGTTTAACTTTCTCTCAAGTTTGATCTTAACTCAGAACTACTTGCTTTTCATTCTTATTATTTCAGAGATCAGTGAAACTCTCTAACATCTTTTGTGTAAATTACAGTAATACATTCAACCATAGTTGGCCATAAAATTGCCTTTGTGGATGTGCTTTGCAATTGGAAAATATTGCAGTGAAGTGTGAGTTGCCTCCATGTCCTGTGAAAAATGCATGTGCTTTTCTGAATAGTAAGTGCAAGTTTTATGTAATCAAACTAACCTTTAATTTGGCAGAAAGTAGTTTTTAGTAGATAGAAAGGGATTGGTTTTGTTATGAACAGTATGTTATTTGTAGTCCTGTTCTGCTGTAGTACTGAGATATGAATGTATTTTAAATAATGTGAGTTCTTTATTTTGATTTTAGGAGAATGACATCTTCCTGGGCTGGGAAAAGGGAGCTTACAAGAAATGGGGAAAGAGTAAGAAAAAGTGCTCTGATCTATCACTAGAGGAAATGAAAAAACAGGCTGCTGTCCAGTGTCTTCGCTCTGCTTCTGATGAAGTAAGTTTGGACTACTTAATAGATTCTTAAGGCTTTATGTCCTTCTTTGTGCTGTGTATATTTAGCTTGTGATGCTTATCTTTTAATGTGTGTCTTCTTAAAGTTCTAGTTTGCCAAGAGTTCTCCAAGAATTCTTTATTTTTCTTTAGGAAATTATGAAATCTGTGTACGGTAGAATGATTTCACAACAGATTTTGTACTATGTAGTGTCATGCTTTCCTTTCTGTAAACCCTCACCTATTCTTCTCAGGGACAGTTGCAATTCACCAGTTTGAGTTGAAATTACCACAAAGCTTTGTATAAAGGTTATTCTAAAAATTCTAAATTTGAGTTGCATGTGAATAGAAAGGACTGGAATATTTGGGCAGAAAGCCATCTTGCTCTGTGCATGCTACATGAGTAATCCAGAATTCCTAAATAAAAAGCCATGTGGAGTAGCAAATGTTCACTTTCCAGATTACATGATTGAATGGAAGTGAAGTTGAAGTGCACTGATTGGAGAAGGTGAGGAGAGGTAAAGGCAACAGGTTGAAGGAAGATAACACAGGCAGCAGATATCATGTGGCTGAGCAGAAAAGTGGACAAAGGGGGAGGCAACTGAAGGCAGTGTTTATAAAGAAAAATAATATGTAGCACAAGTCAAAGAAAGCTCTCCAGGGAGGTTTTTTTCAGACAGCAAAAATGAGAAATTATTTTTTTAATTTAGAGAACTACAAATGCTCTGGTCTTTTGCTGCTGTTAGAAGAACCTACCCCACCTGTGCAGCCTTGTTCCATTACTGCTCCACACACCTTCCTAGTCATAGCTTGTGCTTGCACAAGTATTTGAGTGGTTGTGTGGAGAACTGGTTTGGGAAACTGAATCAGTCTCCTGAGATTAGCCTGGTTGGGGTGCAGGAAGTGTTAACCCAGAGAGGTTTCCTGGTCAGATTGGTGGCGCAGACACTTGTGCCAGCAAGGCTGTGGAAAAATAATCGAGGAAGTGGGGATGATTTGGTGGTTATTCCTACACCTTCCGCAGCATTACCATCATGTTCTGGCTCCCTGCTTGTGAAGCTACTTGAATATTTGTTCAGTTACTAAATTGCTAATTGACTAACTAGGAGATTTCTGAACTCCCATTTTCCCAGTACTTATTATCCTAACAAAGCGATGCAAAGTACAATTTTGTTGGTAATTTGCTCTGCTCTCGTAGTTACAGAATATTGAGGTCAGCACTCTAACTGCCATAGAAGTTAATTTAAATATGAAACAAATATGGAGAAATAATTGCAAGAAGTAATGCCTTTCTTGAGGATATGTTTGTCTTTTTATACTCATTTTATGAACAATAAAATGTAGGTCTTATACACAGACCACAGGAATACTGATGATTGATTTTTAACATTAGTAATTGCTCTCTTGAAATTACTCTCAGCATCTCCACATAGCTGAAAATCAAGGATCATCACTTAGAACTAAATTTATATTATATAGAGAAATTTAGTTGCAGAGAAAAAGGAATGAGGTGAATTTATTAGTAACCTAAAACAGGAGACGAAGGGAAGAAACTATTCTACTACGATTTTGAAAGAATTAAAGTACATGGGATCTGAACGATTGAAAAGTAACTTCACCTTTGACCCCTGTGACCTTGTCAGATTTTTAGTGTTCAACATTAACCTCTAATCTGCAACCTGTAGACTTATTTCAGAGCTATTTTGACTTCTGTTACCTGCTCAGACAACTAAGCTTGCACATTTGTCATTAATGAAATTACAGGTCATAATTTTTATAATGTATTTTCAAACACAGAACTGAACCTGTGTTAAGAAGTTGCTACGTAAAGCTGCTTTGTAGGTAGTTTAACATATGCACTGCATGAAAGAAATACACACTTGTTTTATTTTTTCCCCTAGAGTTACAGGGAAGGGTGATCCTGCTTTAATGCTAGTAATCCTTTAAAGTAACTTGTAAAATATATTTTATTTCTGCTTTTTCAAACACATTCTTCATGTTGTGGGGTTTTTGTATTTAAGTTTGTGTGCTGATATGATGGGAATAATCAGTAGATTTTGGACTGTGAAAGATAATGTTAAAATACTATTTCTGCTGAGGCATTCAGGCTGCTCCATGGAATGTTCATGGCTTTGTGTCTACGAAAAGATAAAAATACTCTCTGAACTGTAGTTGAAATTGGGGATGTAAGGAGTGTTTATATAAATTGCTGAGATACAAATAAATACTTTTTTGCCAGTGCCCCTTGAATTTTTAAATATAGTTTTCTGAATCATCTGAAAAATGTTTACCTGTAGAGGTTTTTTTTGTTGTCAGATGAGGCAGATGTGTTCATTAGGATGTTCTCTTTGTGCAAGTGGCCTGATAAATGGTCCACATGGGCAGTTATGGAGTTTGTAGTTTTGCTGTCCTTCTGTGGTCTGTTTTTCTGAGTGGATGGGTACAGAAATGCCAGTATGCTCACATGGATGTGGAACACTTGCTCTTCCAGCCTAACCATTTCTTTCAACCTTAGCTGAAAGTTGGAGCAAAGCAAGGAAGGTCAATACCCTTTATTGGAAGCAATTGGGAGAACGTCTTAGTGTATTTCAACTTAAATATATTTAAATAAAATTATATATAAGTGAAATGATTATAGTGTTCACCCTGTGTATGTCAGTAGACAGGGTATACATACACATGTGTATATAGGCACACACAAACAAACACACAAAAGACCCAAAACAGGGTGACATTTCAATGAAGACTTTAGGATTTTACAGCCTGATCTGTTTTAGAGAGAAAAATGAGCAGAGAAGGAAAAGGTAATGAGGTCAATAGTAACTTTTCTAACTCTCATAGGAAATTACAGAGATCCGGGTAATGTAATTCTGATTTTTGCATTTAATTCCTTAAACCAGTAATGTGTTGAGAAATGGCAGACAGTCTGCCTCTTCCCCCTACCAGTAATCAAAAACCTTAAAATTGGGTGATTGCTTCAAAAAAGTGCTGGATGGGGAGAGGAAGTCATAAAATGGATTATATGAAAATTGGCTTGATAGCAGTAAATACTGTTTTGTCAGAGTTATGTTTAGTGGTTTAAACAAATACTTTGAAATCACTTCTCGTGGATATTCATTTCCACAGTATTCATTCTTAGGGTGTACCTTCATTTGGTGGCTTAGTTTTGCTTGAATTCAGTTTTTCCTCTCTTACTAAAAAGAATAACGCTGTAAAACACTAATCTGAGATGGAAATCCAGAGTTCTAGTTTTAATTTCATGGTGCTGAAAACAAATATTTGACTTCAGGAAGCCAACATTTGGGTATTTATTTCTAAAACATTTCCTACATTATGGGGAATGACAAGTCAGAGAAGCTGCTCTGCCTCACTGTGTCTTTGCAATGGCAGAGCCTGTTGTGGACTAAGTGCTTTTGTGAGATGAGGCCTGATTTTGACAGATTCCATCTGGTATATGTAAGAATGCAAATTGTTAATGTACGTACGTTCTGAGGACAGTATTTTTTGTGTGGCAAGCATTTTGGTGTCTCAAATTGTCTATATTCGTATCAATGAGACTTCGGCTGCAGATGCTCTTGATGCAGTCAGGAGCAGAGGAAATGTAAGTACATTGCAACTTGCCAGAAAATGGAGACAGAATGATGGTGAGAAGAACTTTTAAGACAAGTACTTTAATGTAGCAATCAATTGCTATTCTTACTGGAGCTGTAAAGTTTATTTTTTCTGAAACACGTGAATAAATAGCAGTTTAAATACATGCTGAAGAATTGCTCAAATTTTAAAAAGCTTGTTAATATTGACCTTGGGTAGAGATTTTATCTTTATTTTTATCCTCCTGAAGTGTGGAAGAAAATTTAAAATGTTGGGTTGCAATTAACTGGTCAAGTAGGTATATCAATTCTAATGAAATGTTGGGTAAAAAAAATAATGTTTAGGACTGGGAAATATGTATATAAAAGTCCTTCATTGAAAATAAGAAATTTTATCCTGAAATTACTGCCTCAAATTTTAAGTAAAAATGTCAACATTAAATAACTTTATGGTTAGTTTTGTTGTTCTTGTTTATAATTCCTCTCTGAAACACAGACCAGTTTGTTCAAGTGCAATTTGAGATTTTTGTTTTTTCTTTTTTTTTAACCTCTTAATTCTGAAAGTATAAATTATTTTGTATTTGAAAAATGAGACTTGTCATTACTTGTCTTGTTACTGTCAGAAAAAAACCAGAAAGCAGTATCTTTGAGACTCAGAAATGTATTAAATAATTAAGAGTTCAGAAATTCACGTGTGTTACTATTTACAAGGTGGATACTGTGAGCTAGGTTGGAATTAGATGTTACTTATGGAGACTGATACATGTAAGACTTTTCAGTAGGTATATTTCCTAGTAATAGTACTGAAATTACTTACATGCCTGTCCATTGGTCATAAATCCAAGCTTAATTAGCTTTCACCTGACTAGTTTTCTGCTCAAATTTGCTGTGCTATCGCAGTTGCTATGGAGTGCAGTAAATTCTGTGAGTACTTGCAGTGTGACACGTGAAGCTGCACCCCGAGATGGTGCCAGAGTTTCAGTTAAAGCACTTGCTATGTCCTTCTGCTGAGATATGTGAGGACTTTTTAAGGGTGAGCAAAGGAGATAACTTCCTAAGCACCTTGCTTTCTGCACTGATGAAACCAGTGCTCCAAGATTCTTTCCTTCTCCCAGTATATGTGGCCGCTTTTCCTAAGCTGTTCCACAGCACATCCTGAGATATTCCCACTGGCTATTGCTGCTAATCTCCCAAGACATGTCATAATGGGGTTCAGGCCATGTGTAAGCAAGGTCTCAAAATCTGCTAACTGCCACAGGAAACAATGTACAGTATATTAAAACAAGAGTTAGTCTCGGCTGATAGATTCCGTGATGAATTTTGAAAGGGAACTGCTCTATTATATTTGACAAGAACACACAGTGCCTTCCATCCCACTAAGAAATTACTGCTTGGGGGTAGCATGGAAACATAATCAGTGAAACTTCGTAACAGTAATTTCTTTTAAATGTAGTCAGGTGTGGGCATGCTAACAGCATAGAGCATTGGCTTTGCTTACTTTGAGTTACGAGGGAGGATTATAACTCTTCTGATACTTGTGTTATTGTATGGGAGCACATAGAGGTGCAAGTGTGGCTCTAGTGAGCAATTTTGTTAAAAATTTTAAATGGTAATTTTATTCCCAAATGTGCCTTGCTTTCAGCACAAACTTGAGATGTGCCTAAAATAAGATTTTGTTGAAATTTTCTTATCATTTGTCATCTTTCTTACTTGAAGTGCAGAACTGTCAAACTTTCATAGAATCCTAGAATCCTAGAATGGTTTGATTTGGAAGGAACCTTAAAGATCATCTCATTCCAACCTCCTGCCATGGGAAGGGACACCTCCCACTAGACCAAATTGCTCAGAGCCCCATCCAGCCTGGCCTTGAACATTTGCAGGGGTGGGGCATCCATGCAGTTAGTACAGCTCTGCACATAAACCTTTTCTTAAGAAATAATCTCCTGATTAGGCCAAATGAATCAATTGGTTATGATTTCGCATCTGAACATGTCTTTATTGGTGGGTTATTCTGGTCAGCTATTGCTGTCTCCAAAGATTATGGTATCTGTGTGCCAGTTAGACCAAGGCACTGTTGCATAATCTGCCTTGCACTTTGCAATACTGATAGGCAAGAACTGAGGAAAAAGGACTTGTGGAGTTTGTAGCACAGGAACTGTGTTTCTTTTCTTCTTAAGCAGAATGTTAACTAGATGATTTAAAATTCATTTTAATCACTGATTTATTCCTGCTGTTCCCTCCTTCTCTAATGTAAGCTGGTATTAATGAGGTAATATACACTGACCACTATGCTAGGATACCAGGGAATCAGGTTGTAAACATTCGGTGGTTTCTTTAAGTGATTTAAATTACACATCTTCATATAACTAGAAGTGACATGAGCGAGAGTGTTAATGTAAAGGTATGGGACAGCACAAGAATGAAGGAAGTTGTATAAAAGTCATCTTAACAAATCAGAAAGATGAAGTGCATGTTGAAAAGTTTGAATTTACTAAAGCAAAAAAAATGAAGATTCCAAAACAGCCTTAATGGTTCTTGAAGCATATATCCTGACTAGCTCAGTAGTAAGCATTTCTGTGTGTCTGAGGATGATTGTTCAGAGTCTTTCACCAGAAAATGCCAAAACACTTCACAAATTCAATGAATATTATCTTTCCTTTGGGTTGTATCCAGTTGTCCTTATGGAAAGGGATACACTAGCTGTTTCTAGAACACACAGTGTTACTTAGGAAAGAATTCGAAAAATAATTTCAGATTCCATATAGGAAATGGAAGTCATTTGTCTTGCCAAAGTAACCATCACAGAATAAATTAATTACAATAAATCAATTCCTTTTTCTTTATGACTTTGGCATTAAACAGATATTCATGGTACCACATATCTGATTTATCATGTTACTGAGGCCATTTCACTGTATGTAATAGTAATATTAATGAAAGTTGACAAAAGTTTTAATTATGCCAATTTTTGTATGCCTCTTCTCCATATAGAAAAGGTATATACTGAACTGGAGAAATTCTTTGTGGGAGCTTAGTCTACACAAAAGCTGCTTCATAGCATTAAGTATTTCCCATAGTATAGATGACTGCCTTGGAGGATGAAAGTAGGTGTTCAGTGTGATTGAAAGTTATTCCACCTTGCATGTAGTTCTAATGAAAATGGGAGCAAACTGGGGCACGGCAGTTCTGTCCTTGCAGCAGCTTCTCTGATAAGCCTGGGACAGAAGGGAAGTTGGCGTATGCATTTCTTGGTGGGAGGAGCTGCACAGTCTTTCAGACACACAGGCATGGCCAGGAAAATGCCAGAGGAGTTGGTTACAGAGCTCTCCTGAATAATGCCTTGTGTTCCATCACAGAGCAGTGTTATTAGATTATAATTTTCTTTAATGTAGAACAATAATTTTCACCAAAATTTTGAGTTGGGGTCCATTATGAATTCTTATCATACACGCAAGCAAACTTGAACGAATCTGGCAGAGTACCTGCTGAAGAAAATTCAAGTGTCCTTTCTGCATTTCACTTGATGCAGAAAAGAGTTTTTGCATAATTGGTGGGAACACGCTTTAAAAGTTTCTCCCATTTCATTGATAATATAAATAAGAACATTTTAGCATCTGCAAGCTGAAGTATTGTGATTAAGTGAAATGTCACAGCAGCGCTGCTTACAAGAATAGCAAGTCTGTTGTGGCTTTGAAGTCAGCATGTTTGTTTATAAGTGATGAATAATAATCACGAAGAATCGTTTCTAGTGAGGAATTATCCTTTCTTGGGAGGATAACTTCTATTTCAGTGTAGCCTGCTATGGGAGGGAGCTAAAAGAATTAAGTTTTAAATAACAGAAGTCAGATTAGCTGGTCTAGTAACCTACATTTAGGGATAGCGTGTTCATTTGAAGTTAATTTGAGCTGGCAGATGATCTCTTTTATCTAGAATTAGTAAATAACATGTGCTATTTATTATCTGTCTCTCTTAGAAGGTGTTGTGGGAAGTGGTGAATTATAGCTCTAAAATCTGAGCCTGATCCTAGCTATGTGCTAGATACGTAATTTACCTTTCCTAATGCCGTTTTAATACCAAAGACAGAATTTAGAGAGTTGCAAGCAAGTATTTTTATTTCCTTATTGGAGAGCTATTGCTCTCGTATTTCTTGAAATGGCTTGGATTTTTGTGATGTTAAGTCAGTTTGCTTGAAAATTATATTCTGAGGTCATACATTTATTGAAGGTTACTTTGCATCAAGTATTCATGATCCCCGAAAGGACAAGTTAATAAATAGAATCTGTTTTTCTGACTGGTCCAATATCTTTGTTGTAAATCATTACATATTCAAGTGAACAGATAAAGATTTAATTGCTTTCTTACTACTAAAGGGTCAAAAAAGTTATACAAGTACATACTCTTAAATGTTTCATAATGCAAGATGGAACCTTATTTTGTTTCTTTGAATTCTACCTGGATTGAACACACCAGGGGTGCTACTGTTTTGATGGATTGATTTATTTATTCATTTATTTGCATAGTGCTGATTTTGGGCCAAGATCCTTTTTTAGTCCTTTTTTTAGTCTTTCTTGAGCACCTCTTGTGAAAGTGCTTGTAATCAGCTGAATTATACTGTGTCACAATGTTAAAAAATGAAAACCTAGTCTTTTTACTTTCTCTCATCATCCTACAAAATATAGAAATAGATGTGTGGTTGCAGTGAATCACATTTTGTGCCTTACTCAGTTCACGTGGCTTAACAGCTGATTCATATAGAACAGCTACCTAATCCTGTACTTGGTGATAGGAGACATGCCAAGAAAACAGTCTTGGTACGGTCAGAGTACCGTCTCCTCAGGAGAGCCCTATGACCTGTTAAGTTAATGAAACTATGAATATACTGATTTACTTTAATTTCTAGGTTGTTTGAACTTGTATTTTATGAAAGGAGTGTCAATATTCTCTAGTTTATCCTGTTTCAGCAGGGGTTTGGACTAGATGATCTCCAGAGCTGCTTTCCTACCTAAACAGTTCTGTATGTTTGGGAAAGGGAAATGAGGATTTGTTTTGAAAGTGTAGGCTAGAAAGCTCTCAAAACCCTAACAGCAAATGAGTGATTATTTTAATTGTTCAAGTAAAAGGCAGTGTAATGCTTTTGCTTTTCAGAAGGCTTGAAGAGGAGCAAGGAGCTTTCCCCATATCTTACAGGCCTGAAGTAACAAGCCATATTTAGTAAATATTTACACTGCACAGTTCAAACCTTCTGGAGGAAGCTTTTAACTTATGTTAGACTAGAAGCAAAAAAACTGAACGTGCCAAAAACCTAAACCCAACCAACCCCACCTCACCCCCCCCAAACAACACTTTCCTTTGAGTTGTACAATCTGATGGAATTTTCAGTTTCTTGTGTATATTTATGGTCTGTCAGATGTGAAAATCTTGTTCTAAGTACTGGCTATCAGAATTTTGCTTTCCTTTGTTTTGTCCAGCAGACTTGGCTATTGCATATGTGCAGATCTGCTGGACAAAGTGTATGTTTGCCTGGCATTTTTTTGTTGGAAATACGAGACCCATAACCAGATGTCATTACTGGGTGATGGGAAGAGGTGAAAGCTCAGTGAAAATGAAAAATTTTGCTGAACAATCTGCTTCTCAGTTCCATAGTATAACTACGTGAAATAATAGTGGTGCTATTTGTGATCAAATTCAGGAAAAACTTGTTAAATTTTCTGGATGGTGACTGCACTGTGCTTGTTTGCAACATTCAGAAATAACCTGCGAGCAGAGACGAACATCAGCAAGAATTCGAGTGATTTGTCAAGAATATGGGAGAAGCTAATGTTTCACAGCTTCTTGCTCAAAACTGTAAAAACATAGAAGCCAGTGCCCACAGTTAACATAGGCATTGATTTTTGTGGATTTCAGTTTGGTACACATAATACTGGATTTTTCCATGGTTCACAGTTTACTAAATATTTTAAATTTATAAAAGTGTTTCAGAAGTAACTATACTTGTAGATTTAATATCTTCTGGGGACATTTTCTGCTGCTATACAGAGGTGTGGAGGGACACAGAAAAGCAATTGGATTGCTTTAAGGTGATGAGTTATCACTTGTCACTCTAATTCCAAAGTAGAGTGTGTTCAAAAGGTCTTTGATTTGAGGTTTGACATTATATATATGTATGTGCTTGTATGTTTAGGAAAAAAAATCCAACCTCAATAAAAAGTCAAAACTAACATATTTACAAATACATGTAAAAAACAGGGCTTTGCTGGTTTTTTTAAAAATTGGTCTCATTCTTCATTATGCAGAACTGCATTACTTAGGCTCTGAATAGGCTCATGGTGGTCAGTAAGGAAGACAGTGGCTACTGGAGTCCTGTAACTCCAGCAGTCAGATTGACTGTTCTTGTTCATGCTGGCTGAGTTCAGAAGCTTAATTTATCTGTTAGCACCATCATTCCTATGCCAGTAACATAACACCTATCCTTTATGTAATCCTTCCCATGCTGCAGCCAGCTGATAAAAAGCCAAAAAGAACAACTTTTGGTGAAACTGGATGTATGTTAAAGCAGGGGAAGGAAAGAGAAATTTGTTAAAAACAGTAGAACAGAATAAAATGTGCTTGGTGTCCAGTAAATATTGTTATGCAAAATGAAAAATACGAATTAAAAAATTATGTGCTGCCCTTTGTAATTTGGATAAGAGAAACAGGTTAGTAGAAATGTGGGACAGACAATTTTGAGATGTAAGCCTTTCGTGATGGAATTACAAAGCCAATCATAAGTGGGCACTAAAATTTCCATATTTCAAAATGTTTATAAGGTGTTCCAGTATTTGTACTGTATGGAGTCTGTCTTTAATTTTGAATATAAGCAAAATACTTCAAGCAGATCACCTAGTTTTGTTAGCTAATTATGTCCTGTTGAACCAAGCCAGTGCCTGGAACATGTTACTTTCTGGCCACGGGCTTGTTACAGCTACCAACGCATTAACGTAAACAATAAAAAAAGTAACTGAATCTCATATTCTGAGAACACCGGTGTCATATATGAAATAACTGTCGTGGCATTCGTTACATGAAGTCTGCAGCACATTTTCATGTACTGCAGTAAAAAGTTGAGCAGGGGGTCTCCAGAGACCTGGCGTTCTGCTCAGTGGGTCCCACCCACCCCCCCTTTTTTAAAGCGAGCGCTGTCTCCTTCAGCGCTGTGCAGGACAGCGGGCGGCGCGTCAGCTGACTCAAGTATTAGTTTCATGGTGCAGGAGGAAATTAAGCGTTTGATTCCAAAAGTTTTCACTTCTTCGGTGTAATGGTAAGCATATTATTGCTGGTTTGGGGGATTTTTCTGGCATGATGTTGTAATTAAGTTAAGGAAGTGAATCTGTATCGCTTGGAGTGTTTGCTACAGGTGTCTGTTTGCTTAGACAGTTAGGGGAGCTAAGGAAAACCAAGGCCAGCTCCTCCTCTGTTGACCTTTTGGGGGGAGGAGGGGGAGTCAAGAGTGTTATACACATAAAGTGATAAATTATTGCAACTACATAGCTTCATCCATATTACTGTCCTGCTTGGTTCTTGCTAAATGATTTAATTTATACTGGTAAATTTACTGATACAGAAGATGCCTTCTGAAGTTTGATATTGCTAAGTCATCCTCAGTTAAGTATGTGGCATAAAGGTTTATATTTAGCACTTCAGTGCAGCAATGCAGTGAGGAATAGAAAATTGCTTTCTTTCTCACTTGGCTTCAAATAATTAAAGTTTAGAAGTTAGCATATAAATCATAGCTTCAGTGTATGATTTGTCAAGTGTGTTTTTCTGACAGTGAATTAAATGAGCTACGCTGACTTTGTAAATTAGTATTCTCTTTTTCATAATATTTTCTTGTGCTTTAACAACATATATTCACTTTACTCAGCAATTTCTGGACAGTAATCAGGAGAGATGAGAAACTCTTAGATCTTGGAAAAATGCAATCTTTATGCCACCGTGGTGACACATGAAATCAAGCTCTGTTCTGTGCTTTTCTGTAACCTGATATTTGATCGGCATTACCTTTGGAGAGAAAACATGTGCCCTAACTATATGCACAATAAGATCATGTTAAATTCAGAAGGCGAGATAATTTTCAGGGGCGTTTGTGAAAGTTTCTCCATGTATGATTGGAACTGGAGTTCCAGCGGTGACAGAGTTGATATTGAGGAAACTGTGCACAGAGTGCAGTAAGTTGCATGGTCCTCCCTCATTACTACTCCCAGCTGTAGACTGACGTGCAGGGGACCACTTGTACCTTCCTCACTCGTTTCAGATTGCTGTTAAGTTGTGATTCCAGCTCTCTTTGCCGTTATGGAAAGTGTGAAGTGTAATCTCCAAGCACAATTCCCGAGCATCAAATTAATGAGAACAAGAATATCTACACAGTACCCACCTCACCTAGTTTTCCTTCCAACAGGAATGGTCATTTCAGGCTGTAGGTTGGTGTTTAGTATTTCACTGACTGGAATTCAACTTTTATTCCATTGGAATAGCATGGGGTTTTCCTGGGTTGGTAATACATTGGACTGTTTTGTATGTGTGTTTATTTTCAGTATTTCCGTATTTATGTATGGGAATGAAGGAGGAAAATAGAGGCTTACAAGGAAGATGGTGTTTATTTTTCCCTCTGCTCTCAAAAGCTAACAACATGATGTTTAAAAGTTAAAAATACCTGGGCATTGTAAACTGGCAAGGCTGTGGGATGGGTTTTGCATATAGATACTGTGGAAGCATTTCCTCTCCCTCTCTGCTACCTATGCATATATGCCTTCCTACTGTTCTCCTTTCCACCTTCATGCCTGATTTTCTGTATCCTTTTAACAGTCCGTTTCCCACAGGTATAAATTGTGTAGCCAAAAGGATCAGGTTCAGCTTTTTGAAATACATCTTAGTGGTCAGTGGGTGATTGAACTTCTGTCCTGAGACTCCTGGCTAAATCTGCAGCAGTACCGTGCAATAAATGTGACATGCAGTGTTTGCAAAGCCTTGGATATCCAATAATGCAACAATGTGACTTGTAGTTTGAAACCTCTGTGTGAATATGTCTTCATCTTTTATGGAATTATTTGGACCTCTAATTAATGCATTTATAGGATTGGATTTATACCTAGTAATAATTTTTGTTGATTTTTCATATGTAACTACTGTGCAAAAAGAACTGTATGTTTGCTGAGATATGTTTACTGTATTGATGTATTTCTATTAAATTAAAATTATTTTAATTCTTTTTATTAAGTTATGTTTTCTATTTTTTTTCTTTTTTTTCCCTTGTGGTTTTGTTGCCATGCAGAGCTCTGGGATTGAAACATTAGTGGAGGAGCTTTGCTCCAAACTGAAAGACCTTCAGAGTAAGCAAGGTGAGGAAAAAAATGTTTAAACTTCAGAGGCCATGTATTGTATTATCAACTATACAACATTCTGAGATGGGGGTGGCTGTGGGGGGGTAGGCTGTTTTTTCAGTAGCTTTTAGTACAGGCCATGCAATTTTAAAATACATTTGAATAATTTCATTCAAACAATTTAAGCAATTTTGTACTGGTATGCTTTGTTTACCTAAGAAGTAGCCAGTGACAAATGGAGTTTTCTTAGTGAAAAGCAGTAATTGTTCATATCCATCTATGCCTGCTTTTTTAGTAAATATTCCAAATATTCCCTTCCGTACCAAAATAATGAAAATAAAGTAGGCTTGATTCTGTTCCTTTTGTGTATTGATGCTTGCAAAGAGTAGATTTGCCTCAAAATAATTATGTGGTAACTATGTGGTAATTATGTGAAAAGCAGACAAATATGATTTACTACATAAAATTTCTGGGCTTTAGGGGAATGATAATGGGCACTTTATGTTGTCAAGCTTAGAGCAGAGAGTGTAATGTAAAGTTGTGGTGTCTCCAGTGAAAGTTCATTGCGCATAAATGTTTGTTCAGGCACACAGCAGCAGCCTTGGACACTTAGAGTAAAATTAATATGCTTATCATGTAGTATAAGTAGCTGTAAATAAGAGATAAACATTTACCTGCATGATTTTAGCTGTTTCCATGCCCTTTTTTTTTGTTTTTAAACTGTAATCATTAGCGAGCTCTTAGTATTTCACAATGCTGAGATGTAACAATTTCTTCCTGAGCCAAGGTGATGTTGAGCATTTCTTTTGAAAAAAATAAGTTAAAAAATAGTATGTATCACTTTTTTTTTTTAGGTTTTAATATAAAGAATTAGAAAATCTTCACTCACCTCTCAGGAAATATGTCTTTACATCTGCTCAAAGTAGAGCAGCTTTTGTGAGAATATTTCCTTTTAGTGAAACACATGAGAAGTTAGATGTGGCCAATGATAAGAACATTCAGTTAAATAGTTGATTTTTTAAGAAACATTTTTTGTGTCTGTAGCAATGCAAGAATGAGATAAGGATTTGGATATGAAACAATTAAACATTCAACAGGAATTCTCCTAGTGGGGCATTGCTAGCAATGAGGTTGCATGAAGCTGCTAGCCAGTTGTATTCCATCCGATTTGCAGGACTGGACAACTGTGAAAAACTTGAATCTTGGGTGATAATTTGTAATTTCTTTATGTTACTTACAGTATTTTATGGAAATTTTACTACTATTACATGTATACATCCTGGTGCTTTTTGTGAAATGCTGTTATAAAGTGTACTGGCTTTTTAAAATTTTTCTGTTAAGCATTTGGAATTTTCTTTCACAACAGAGGAGAAGATTCACAAAAAGTTGGAAGACTCTTTGACTCCTGAGACTGATTTATCTCCTACAGCAAAGGATCAAGTAGAAATGTACGCTATTATTATTATTATT
>VZRL01004627.1:1865619-1922144 GCA_013397895.1 Origma solitaria
TTATTATTATTATTGCTTTTCTCTTTTTACGCCCATATTTTAATACAATGAAGTTGACATAGTGGGGAATCTGGAGTTTTGTGGATATTCAGAAATACATTTCTTTTTCTGCCATCTTGTTTTGTTAATCTTGTTTATTTAAATATAAGCACTTGGTACCATGGGCTAGATTAATTTAATTAATTTCTGTCAAAGTCCTGACTGCTTTCATTTGACTATATACAGAACTCAAACTATATTTTAGTTTCCTGAAGACTAAGTCAACCAGACAAAAACGTTTAAAACAGCATTAATTGACACGTAGATTTGCAGGGAGGGAATCATCTGTTTCCTGGGTTCAGAGCTTGCTGTCTTCTGTTGCAGAAATGGCAAACAAACTCTCTTATAACCTTTAAACTCTTGATAACTGAAGTGATCTCCTAGTTACCAAGTACCTGAGTCCAGTGTTACTGAAGTACCCAGGAGCTTTATCATTGACCTCTCTTGGAGATACAACTGCTTCTGTATCTCTTAATAGCAGCAACAGCTTAGTAGAATTGTTACTAAATGGATGATTCGTGTTCAGGGAACTGATTGTGCTAATGTGCATTTAACTTAACTGACTTCTAAAAAATTTTAATAGGCTTTCATTGAAATATGTGTGATTCAGTATAAATCTCTCTACCACCAAACACATACTACATTAAATGTTGCAGAAAACAATATGTTAATCTTTTACCTGTTGCATAAAGCTGCTAAGATCTTAAACTGTTCAAAAACCAATCTTGTTTTAAGAGCTTTTTCTTAATAACTGGATGATCAAACTATGCAGAACTTAACAGATAGTGTCTCATTACATAAACTAGAATTTTAAAAACTGAAATTCAGGACTTCTTCATTTATAATCTAAATCAAATATGTTTAAGAAGACTGTAATGAGTGGCTACATTATATAGTAAGCCTGGAGCCAGGCTTTCACTGTTGTAAGCTTACACAATTTCGCTTTACAGTGATGTTTAGTAGTCTCTGAAAAGGGAGTTGTTTTATTTGTATGCAATATATTTCTAAACTTACATTATTAGAAGCATTTTTAAAGCTCATTTTAGTTTTCTCTTTGATATCATTCAAATAGTGCAATGAGTGGCATGTGCATATGTAGCACGAACTAGATTTTTAGCAATTAGACTGTTAGTGTTTTGTTGTGTTTTTAGTAATACTTTTTAATTTTAATGCCTAACTGAAGCTCTATGATCTGAATGTCCCTTTTGTTTTGCTTTCAGGTACTATGAAGCGTTTCCTCCTCTTTCTGAAAAGCCAGTTTGCCTGCAGGAAATTATGACTGTATGGAATAAATCCAAAGTATGCTCTTACTCTAGCTCCTCATCTTCATCCACCGTTCCACCAACTAGCACGGATACATCTTCTCCAAAGGACTGCAATAGTGAAAGTGAAGTAACTAAAGACAGAAGTAATAAAGCATCTGCCACTGTACAGGAAAGAACCCAGCAGAAGAAAAGTAAAAACGAGAAAGAAAACAAGTTTAGTAACAACACTGTTGAAGAGAAGCCTGTTTTGTACAAAAAGCAAGTCCGACATAAGCCTGAGGGAAAGATGCGTCCCCGCTCTTGGTCATCTGGATCCAGTGAGGCTGGCTCGAGTTCTAGTGGTAATCAAGGTGAATACAAGGCATCAATGAAATGTATTAAAGTAAGACACAAAACAAGAGAGGTTCGGAATAAAAAAGGGCGTAATGGGCAGAGCAGGCTGTCAGTGAAATCTGGTGAAAAGGCTGATAGAAAAGTCCACAGCGGAAGCAGCAGCAGCAGCAGCAGCGGGTCCATCAAACAACTGTGCAAAAGAGGTAAAAGGCCATTAAAAGAAATTGGAAGAAAAGAAGCTGGCGGTAGCGATGGAAAAGATTTGTATTTAGACAGCAGAAATGAAAAGGAATATAAAGAAGAGCCCTTGTGGTATACTGAGCCAATTACGGAGTACTTTGTTCCTCTTAGCAGAAAAAGCAAGCTGGAGACTACGTACCGCAACAGAGAAGATATATGTGGAGTAACATCAGAGGCTGTAGAAGAGTTGTCTGAATCAGTGCATGGTCTTTGTATTAGCAACAATAATATTCATAAAACATACCTCGCAGCAGGTACTTTCATCGATGGTCACTTTGTAGAAATGCCTGCAGTTCTAAATGAGGATATTGACCTCGCTGGGACCTCAATATGTTCTCAACCAGAGGACGACAAATATTTAGATGATGTTCATCTGTCAGAACTAACGCACTTCTATGAAGTGGATATTGATCAATCCATGTTGGATCCTGGTGCCTCAGATACGATGCAAGGGGAGAGTCGGATTTTAAATATGATTCGACAGAAGAGTAAAGAAAAAACTGATTTTGAGGCAGAATGTTGCATAGTGTTAGATGGAATGGAGTTGCAAGGGGAAAGTGCAATATGGACTGATTCGACCAGCTCTGTTGGTGCTGAAGGGTGGTTCTTGCAAGATCTTAGTAATTTAGCTCAATTTTGGGAGTGCTGTTCATCTTCTAGTTCTGGTGATGCAGATGGGGAAAGTTTTGGAGGAGATTCTCCGATCAGATTCTCCCCCATCCTAGACAGCACAATGCTTAATTCACACATGCTTGCTGGCAATCAAGAGCTCTTTTCAGATATTAATGAAGGGTCTGGTATAAACTCTTGTTTTTCAGTGTTTGAAGTGCAATGCAGTAACTCTGTTTTACCATTTTCTTTTGAAACACTCAACTTGGGAAATGAAAATGCAGATTCTAGTAGCACTGCTAATATTCTTGGGAAAACACAGTCTAGATTGCTAATATGGACCAAAAATAGTGCCTTTGATGAAAATGAACACTGTTCTAATCTTTCAACAAGAACCTGTAGTCCATGGTCACACTCGGAAGAAACACGTTCAGACAATGAGACTTTAAATATTCCATATGAAGAATCCACACAATTTAATGCAGAAGATATTAATTATGTAGTTCCTAGAGTGTCTTCGAATTATGTAGATGAAGAAATTCTAGATTTTCTGCCAGAAGAAACCTGCCAGCAACAAGCTAGAACTTTAGGAGAAATGCCCGCTTTGATTTTCAAAAAGAAATCTAAGCTAGAATCTGTCTGTGGTATTCAGCTAGAACAAAAAGCAGAAAGTAAAGACTATGAAACTACACAAGGGTGTAGGGAAAGCAGTCCACATGGAGATGGCTACAGCTCAGGGGTTATTAAAGATATTTGGACAAATATGACAGACAGAAATTCTGCAGCGATGGTAGAAATAGAAGGAATAGAAGATGAATTGTTTTCAACTGATGTAAATAACTATTGCTGCTGTTTGGATACAGAAGCAAAAGTTGAAACCCTCCAGGAACCCAATAAAGCAGTGCAAAGATCAGAGTATCACCTTTGGGAAGGTCAAAAGGAGAATGTAGAGAAGAGAGCCTTTGTCTCAAATGATTTATCAAAAGTAGATGGTGGTGACTATACCACACCATCAAAACCCTGGGATGTTAACCAGGATAAAGAAAACTCATTTATACTTGGTGGTGTGTATGGGGAGCTCAAAACATTTAACAGTGATGGAGAATGGGCAGTGGTACCACCTGGTCACTCAAAGGGGAGCTTACTGCAATGTGCAGCTTCTGATGTGGTGACAATAGCTGGTACAGATGTTTTTATGACTCCAGGTAATAGCTTTGCCCCTGGCCACAGGCAATTATGGAGGCCATTTGTATCATTTGAACAGAACGAGCAATCAAAGAGTGGAGATAACGGATTAAATAAGGGTTTTTCTTTTATCTTCCATGAAGACTTACTGGGAGCTTGTGGTAACTTTCAAGTCGAAGAACCAGGGGTTGAATACTCATTCTCTTCCTTTGACCTGAACAATCCATTTTCACAAGTTCTCCATGTAGAGTGTTCGTTTGAGCCAGAAGGAATTGCATCATTCAGCCCTAGTTTTAAACCGAAGTCAATTCTGTGCTCTGATTCAGACAGTGAGGTTTTACACCCCAGGATATGTGGTGTTGATCGAACGCAGTACAGGGCTATACGGATTTCTCCGAGGACTCACTTTCGCCCAATTTCTGCATCTGAACTTTCTCCAGGTGGTGGAAGCGAGTCAGAATTTGAGTCAGAAAAAGATGAGGGAGGTATTGCTGTCCCTCCTCAAGTAGATGTATTTGAGGATCCACAAGCAGATCTCAAACCTCTGGAAGAAGATGCAGAAAAAGAAGGGCATTATTATGGAAAATCAGAGCTTGAATCTGGAAAATTCCTTCCCAGATTAAAAAAATCTGGAATGGAGAAGAGTGCACAGACATCATTGGATTCCCAAGAAGAGTCGGCCGGGATGTTGCCAGTAGGAAACCAAGATCCCTGTTTAGAATGCAGTATGAAAGAATCTCTGGAAGGGAGAGTGGTGGAGAGCTCTAAAGTAAACTGCAGAATAGTGGAGCCACGTGAGGAGACTGGCAGGTTTTGCAGTTGTAAAGCAGGGTGTCATTTCCCCACGTACGAGGAAAATCCTGTTTCTTCAGGAGAGCATGAAGAGGTATGTGGATATATAAAATTACAGAATTTGCAGCTGGCAGCTGATAACCAGCAGTTTGTCATGTGACAGTTCAGTTTAAATGTTTGTGATTGTATAGATCTCTAGAAAATACAGTTTTGTAGAGAAACTGGAGGTTCCATCTGAACATGAGAATAAACTTGCTTATTGTAAGGGTGACCGAGTGCTGGCACTGGTTGCCCAGGAAGGTTGTGGAGTCTCCATCCTTGGAGATTTCAAAAGACACCTGGACAAAGTCCTGGGCAGCCTGCTCTACTGGGCCCAGCTTGAGCAGGGGGAGTTGGACGTGATGACCTCCAGAGTTCCTTTTGAACCTCAGTCGTTCTGTGATTCTGTGAAAAATTAACCATCTTCAGGTATTTTGGTGTCATCTTGCATACCTTTAGAAATATATGCATGTGTACACTCATGTGACTTTAAAATCTGTTTACCTTAGGTTTTTAGGTTATCTGATTTACATATAAAAAATGTTAAAATGTGCATAAATTTTGAGTAATGAAATACTACTGATTTTGATTCAAACATATTTTAAAATTCTGAAGAAAAAGATCTGAAGCCAGTCTTTTCAATATAGTTACTTCCAAGTAGAAGAATTTGGAGTTCAACTACTGGATGTAAACTTCAGCAAAGAAAGGCTTGTAAAAAGGCTTAATTGTTTGGAAATTAAAGCATCCTCTTGTCAGCATAGAGCCAAAAGGAAATAAAATGTGGATGCAAAATATCCATCACTACCACAGTACTATAAGAAAGCCTCAGTATAAATATGGGTTAAGCTCAGAGTTTTCTTTCTGGTAATTGTAGCCATAAGTTAAGTAATAATTGAGGTCAAAAATCCTTTCTAGCCCAGAGATTCTGTGGCCAGCCCAGAGATACTGTCTGGATAGGTATAAGTTACATCTTACATTTTCTTTTCCTTACATCTTATATTTTCTTTTCCTCTTCAGCCTTCTCTTGAACATACTCAGCAGCTGTAGTATTTACATTTGGATGAAGTTTTTTTCATTTTCAGCTGAAGAGTTGCACCCACCTTATGTTGTGCAATTGCATATTTCTCAATTATAAGTTTGAAACACTAACTCATATATAGGCAAGCTAACCTTTCTCTTGCTAAAACTAAAGCTCACCTTTTTGTTGAACAAAATCAGACTTTCTTATTTTCCTTCTTCCTTATTTGTTTCTTCTCTCATCCTCCTTTAAATTAATCGCTTCTTTTCCCAGCATCAGTAAGTTAATATCTGCTGCTTGCACAAGAGAATCAAGTTTGTGACTTTTCCAGACCCTTTCTAGACATCTTGGTTCCTGCTGCTCTCTTAAGTTAACAGAGGTGAAGTGGCTTCAAAGATCTTTACTGGAGTCTGGGAAGTTTCTGTGTTTGTGCCAGGCCCTGTAGAAAGTGTCATCAAAAAAATTAATAGACTGTAAGTCGGAACAGATTCTGGAATTGCCTTTTATCAGGAGTGAGTGAAATCTAACTTCATCGTGCAGTGGGGCATAATGAACGAACAAATGATTATGCAGTTATTTCTGACAGCAAGAGCCTGAAGTTCCTTCCAGCCCTTTTCAGATCTTCTTTCTGGAGGTGTAATGCTCTGTGAGGCTGCTTGTTCTCATCTTCACTTCAATCACTTATCCATTCAAGAAACTAGTAAGTGGCTGGTATAAGTGTACAGTGATACCGTACGTAGTTTATGGTAGCTCTGAGGCTTGTAAGAGATCTTTTGGTAGTGAACAGTTCTCAGAAAGCTCTGGTTTTTGTTTTAAGTTCCTTAGTGCAAGAGGAAAACTTACTGCCTCCCTTGCGCAGGTCACATGACTTTGTAGGCATTTTCATAGCTTAAAAGTGATAAATCAGTGAGAAGTACAAAGGGCGGATAGCCCTCTCAGCAGTCTAGACTCCAGTTTGGTTTGCAATTAAGCTCTTCCTGGGGGGCTTGGGGAGCTTGATTACCCCCTAAGCTCAGACAGCTTGGTTTACTCATCACCTGTATCTACCATGTCTCAAGGTGTTTGCACACTCTGGCCTTTTCTAAGCGCCAGTACTTGGAGTCTGAAGGTAATTGGCTTTTTGGCTTAAGAGCATTTATTTAAATTTCTTATTTTGCTTAAGTGTCTGTAAAAGATGTGTGTGAGCTTTTTTCTTTTTAAGAGTGGTATTATTTATTTTCATGAGCATTAAGCAAAGTCAATATAAAATACCTAGAGTTAGAACAGTCTAGGAGAAACTTCTTTTGTGGACACCCCACACATACATGCATGGGGGGAAAGCTTGAGCAGGCACTATGGTCTTGACCAAATAGTATAGATCAATATTTGTGAAGATTTTTTTTTAAATTAAATTTTCTGTGTTTCTATGCTTGACTTAGGACAGAAATTAAAGTAATTGTTTAACTGAGTCATCTAATGTAAAATTTGAGTTGTAGTCTGAGGTACTTCCAATATTTCTGCATAAATAATGGGTGTGAAAATACTAATATAAACGACAGTGTAATAGTAACACATTCTGTTTTGCATCACTTAAACTTGAGTGTTATATGTGCTGTGCAAACACACATCTCTGAATACCTCCTATTTATAAACAAGACTGTAGGAGAATCTGGTTCAGTTTCCTCCCTCTTACCTTCTATATTAGAGCAGTTCTTTTAGAATTATAGTGTATTTTCCACCAGGAATTTGCAAATAGCTCCTGCAGAATTTCTTCAAACGTGAATGATATTTATATTTATATACTTAGCCATAAGATTAAAAAAACCTAAAATCAAACCAACAACAAAATGAAATCAACAAAATAATAAAAAAAAAGTTCAACCCCGACAACCTCTACAAAAAACCACCAGCATGTGCTACATAAACTACATAAACCCTACAAACACAGCTCACTTTCCTCCACAAAATACAGTCCTTTTTCTTCCGAGTAAATGCTCCTACCATTTAGCTGTGGAGTCATAGGTAAGTACACAATCTGGACCAGTGTATGGCCTGTGAATATATCAACACTGCATCTCCTGTCAACAAATTTTATATGGGCTCCAGTCCAGCAGGTGTGCTCTCAGAATGTTCATAGTGTTGGGTCCTTGAGATAGACAAAAGGACCTGTGGGGTTTTAAGGTCTGAACATGCCTAAGTCACTGGTTTACGGGATGAAGAAATTTTACTGACAAAAACTGTGTATCTCATGACTGAATTGACCATGAGATTTGGTGAGGTTCTGTGCTGGACTGGAGTAATGTAATGTAAGTGCATAAGCCCTTTATAGGAAGGGCTGTCAAAGAGAGGAAGGGAAGGGGGGTGCTTTATAAACATTGGCTCTGAGGTCAGCAGTGTAGAAGATAAGCTGCCATAAATCCAGGTAGTGATAAGAGGGAGACAAAATTCAGAGAGGTCTGCTGTGTGCCTTAAAATCAGGGCAATCATGGGGAAAAAGAGCATGTAGAGTCATCCACGTACAAAGCAAAAGGACTTTACTGTAAAAGAGTGATTAATTCAGAGACTACGTAAGACAGGACTGGTCCAGATAATCCTTGGTAAGTGTTGATCATGGCAGGTGATGAAAACACCTACAAAGACTCTTAAGCTCTAACCTTCTAATGAAGAAGACATTATTTTGCAAAGATATGGAAGGGCTTGTATCAAAGGACTTAAAAAAGACAGAGTTCACAGTAACAGTTTAAAAATCACGAGGAAAAAATCCCGAGGCTTAAACAAAGCAAATAAAAAAGATTTGATAAACCTGAAAGTTATTAGAAGTAAATCAGAAGGATGACAGAAAGATATTTGAGAAACAGAACTAGCAAGCTTGGAAGACTATGAAAATGTAATATCCAAGGTATTGATTAGTGCATCTATTGTCATTGTTAATGAAAAGACAGACATAACACTGTTTCAGCTAGTCATAGCAATATTCAGCTAACTATCATGAAGAGAAGCAACTGAGAAAAGCCTGCTAGAATACTTGTTTGAGAACATATGGAAGATAGAAAATACATGAAAAGCAAATCTTGTTTTTAAAGAGGAAAATGGAACTCAGGGAAAGTGGAACCAATGATCCTCTTAAATTGCCTAAAGAAATACTGTAAACTGTAAATACCCCAAATGTATGAGTAACAGAGAAAGTTTCCAAGTATTAGTTCAGAAGAAAGATTGCACTCTCCAAGTAACAGTCAGTGGCTTACTGGAGAACAAGAGACATGATTATTTTTTCTAGTGTGTGGCATGTTTATGAAAATCCCTGATGTTAACACACTGGGAAAGTCTGCAGTTATACTGGAAGACAGGATTAGAATCAAAAGGTTGTTAAAGCAGTGTCTGAACCACAAAATGCCATCCTGGAGGGGCAACTAAAATTTCTACAGAAAATAATAACCTTCTTTATGTACACAATGGGAGGAGTGACAGGTGAGGAAGTGGTGTGAAAAGCATCTTCACATAGATCGTAGTTGAGTGTAAATCAGGAATGACACACTGCAAAAGACAGCATTGAGATCCGTGAACAGGAATGCCCTTCTGTAGGAGGGGAGTTGCACTACTGGAGCACCAGGCTCCTTATATCAGGAAAGATGTCTTGAGGAGACAACACGAAGGTCCCTACTTAGGAAAACAGAGTGAAGGAACTGGGAGTGTTTTATCTCAGATAAGAGAGAGTGGGAGAAGAGGCAGCAGTTCTGCAGAAGCCATGTTCACAGTTAAAGATAAGGGAAAAGCTGTGTTGTTTTATGGTCTCTGGTAAACACAAGGGAACTGAATGTTCCTTAAACTGAATGAGCCTTAGATCACAGTAAGGGAAATTGAAGAATAAGAATTCTAACCACACAATGAGCATACTTTAAGGCTCAATTATTTTTTAGGGAAGCAGTGGAAATTTAGGCTTGACGAGACAGAATGTAGGAATAGTGCATTGTAGTTGATTCCAGCTTTGTGCAAGAGTAGACACTAAGTTATCCCATAGAGTCCCTTGCACATATATTTTCAGTGAAATTCAACAATGAGGTTACTGCCAATTAGGTTTTAAGAATATAAAGTCTAGACTCAGCTCCCTTTGTTCATTTGTGACTGGCTTATTGAGCCAAGTGTATCTTCACTGGGTGGCTGATGAACTAAAATTAGGACCTGATCTTTTGGAATGGGACTCAATGGATTCATTGCTGTTTTTACTCCTGAATCATTCATGTGTTGTATTCTTCCTGATAGTAAGGGGTTGCAGAGCAGGTTCAAAGAAATCTGTGCTTACAGATTAGTATGATTTTTACTGTCAGTTGTAACACTTGTGATAATATTCATTCAGACCTTACTGAGGCTTTGGTGCTTATTCTGTTCACATTCTGTAAGCCTCTTGTCAGCCATGACCCTTGTCAGCAAGCATCCGGAAGCAGTACAAATAGTCAGTGATAGTGTTGCCAAGTTAGTGTCTAATAGTCTAGGAGAAGGCTTAGTTACCTCATGCCTAGCTGTAAAACCAGAAAGGAAAACCAATCAGTTTCTCTCCGACCTGCAGCAAAACTGGGAGTGAAATAGCATTGCAGCTGGTTTTGCCCTACTGTCTGAGTTCAGCTTAAGAATAAAGTAAAATAAATATAAATAGTTTCAGAGAGGAAAGACTTCCAGTTACAGCTGGAAAATTAAATAAAACTTTTTATAAAAGACCGGAAGTGTATGTATGTGTTAGAGAGGAGGAGAAGGAGACATAAATTGAAAATCCTGTTTTAAAAGGGAAAGGTTGCCAACAAAGAAAGGTAGACTCATGGCGCTGTTCTGGAGTTGGTATTTTGTATTTACTGATTGGGAGTGTTTCTTTAATTCACAAAAAAATGCACAATGTGAGACTGTGCATTTCTAGGAAACACTTAAACAACTGTAGGAAAAAACTCTTTTCTTCTGCAGATGTACAAAATTGAGATTAAAGGTGCCCTCCATCCCCTCCCAAACAAAAACTCTCCGCTGAGCAAGGAGCTGTTTGTGACCTGATCCAGCTCTCCAGGTATCAGGGCTGTGATGGAAGCACAGAGGGGCTGAGGCAGCTGCTGCCAGTCAGTCACAGAGCCATCCCGGAGAACATGCTGGGCTCTGCCGGTGCCTCAGCCCAGGAAGCAAGGCTGCTGCAGCTTCTCATGCCCTGCCAGACTCCAGCTGGCTTTGCTTGTAACCTGCTGGGGTTCATCCGGCTTATCCTGTATGCAGGTGTGACAGCAGCAGTGGGAGAGACTTTGAAGCTAAGAAAGCATTGTGCCTGTGGAGTTCAGATGCCTCTATCTATAATCAGCACAGAGTGAGGCTCCCATGATTGAGTGTATCTGTAAATGTGCATATTTCTTACTAAGTCCTGCTTATACCCTTGAGCTGCTTTTATTTTTTCTTTTTTTTTCTTTTTTTTCTTTTTTAATGTTAAAAGAGATACCAACTGATGGTTTGAGTTCCTAAGAACTCCCTTTTCTGGAATTAAGAGTTTGAATTTTTGGAGGGTAGTTCCAAAAAGTCTGTTCCTGGGTCTTATGACAGGAAACCAGCATGGATAAGTTCAAATGAATTGAATCTAGGACATGTTTCTAAATTCAGCACTATTGAGTCACTCCTTTGGCTTGAGAGGGGCTTCTCTTTATTAAGGACTAAGTGTTTGTAAGTTTAAGTTCTATGGGTGTGTAGTTCTGTAGTAGCTTTAGGAGAAACAAAAGGATGCTCATTAATTTTCCATGTTTAAACATTCTCAAGTTTCAAGAGGAGGAAGCTGGCTAGAAAGTCAGTGTTGAAGCTCATTTGTTAATGTTTGTTGTAGGCAGTGGCGCTATAGTTTGTTTTTTGAATCATTCTAATATTTGTAGGGGATGTTACAAGCTGACATCACCTTCTGAAGGCTAATGGGGTTATCTCAGGTGCAGCCATGAAGCTGGGGATGTGTCTGTTGTGACAAGCCCTTGGTATTTTAGCCATGTCCATCAATGTCATAAGGAAAGGCCTCTGGTAAAGTTAAGCTAGCATTAAAATATGGGGAAGGGGGAGTATTTTGGCAGTCTTAGTGAAGAGATTACTTTTAGCATAAAGACAAATCATTGATCATCCTCATGAACACTTTTTCCTCATGTTGACACATAATTCTCTAATTTTGTGTTTTCCCATTGGATAATGGTACTGTTAATTCATCCTTCCGAACTTCAAACATGAAATTTTGCCACTTCTTGTTTGCTTTCTTTTCTGTTTTGTTTAACACTGATCTATTTGTCATGTTGGCTAACATTTCACTATACTTCCATCTCTCAGGTAACTCTCTCTAGGTTATAAAGTGTAGGGCTGGAATTCATATTTTTTTCTGGACTTGTATAACTCTGTATGGGCAAAGTCTGAGGCCCAGCATGAAGTTCATCTTGGCTGTAAGAGTTCAGAGAATGGATATTCCACTGTAGTTTGACAGTTGTTTCCCATTAGTATTACAAATTGAGCAGCGTGACCTGTAAGACTTAGCAAATTAATTTTAATACCAGAATTTCCTCCTTTACATGTAAGTATATTATTTATGGCATAATGAAGTGTGATTGTTGTCTAAACACTTTCCTATATTGAATACTAATCTGCAGAGAATGAGTGGCAGCCAGGAAAAGCAATGCTGGTGGGAAAAGGCGCTCTATTCTCCCCTTTTTCCTGCATCACAGTGTGAAGGTAAGCACCTCTGCCTGTTAGAACTAACTTGCTGTTGCACCCATGTTAGAAATGCTCCTTATTACGGACTGGAATTGCTGCAGATGAATTGGATTTACTGTCTGTATTTAAAAAACTCACCCCAGTAAGCTTCCACAAAAAACTCTCTCGTCTGAGAGAACTGGGATGCTTCAGTTGCTTTTGTAGTAGACCTCTAGCATGATGCTAAATTAGTTTTAAAAGAAAGTGGGTTTAAAACAGTCCTAACATTTATGCAAATTTACTTAATTCCAAAGCCCGCAATTAAGTAAACAGAAAATCCCTGATTCTGAAAGCTCTTTATTACATTTTTTAGTGTTTCATCCTGAAAAATACTTATTAGGTAGGCAATTTTATAAGAATGTGAAAACATGATTTTTACCTTTTATGGGTGTGCATAAATAACATGCCAGTTATTCAGTGAATGTGTGGAATCTCTCTGAGACTGGGAAGGAGAGGGATTTGCCACGTGGCCACTCCTTTCCCACTGACAGTCTGGGAATTCTTCTGTCCTGCAACGAGAGCAAGTCCAGTGTTAGCAGGCAGGCTGCTCGTGACCAGAAGCAGGTGTGCTTCCAGCACTCCCAGGAATCCCTAGCATCTGACACTGACTCAAGCCCAGGTTTTCAGTGGACCGGCAAGAATCCAAGCGGCTATTTTTTGCCTGCATACCAATTCACCTTTTCTGGGGTGAAGGCAAGAAGTTAAACAAGAACATTCTGTATCCTGGATTGACAGGATCTCTGGTGCTTTCCGTTGGTACAGGCTCAGGGCGAGAAAGTTTTGAATCAGAGACCTGGTTCCTTAATAATCTGAAAGTAGATCGGCCCGTTACTATTTTTGGAGTACACCTTTAAGTGCAACCAACTAAACTGTGTTCTTGGTTCCAAAACAGCCTTACTTTGGTGTTCAGGACAGTTTGGGTGACTTTCAAGAACACGTTCACTTCCACTGGCGTAGCGCTCCCGCAGCGCGGCTGTCCCCGGGGCCGCTGCTGTCCCCTGGCGGCGAGCGCGCGGCACTGCGGCACGCTGAGCCAGCGTGTCTGTCAGGGACACCACTGCCAGGCTTTGCTCTGCGGGACTCCGCTTTTAGACGAGACCGCTGATGTTACTCTTCCACAAACCTTTTTCTGTATCCAGTTTTCAGTATGGGTACTTTTTATATAAGGGTGTTGATGCATGTGATCCATATGTGTCTATCTACGTGATAGATGTTGATATTATATATAGAAGTTTACTTTGGTAAGTAGAAATCGCAGCCATTCACATCAACTGGGATGTTCGTGTTTCAGTAAGGATCAGGCTACTGTTTCAGGCTATATTGTGTGTGTAGAAACAGGAATTATGTGGAATAGAATGCAGTATCAGAATTGAAAATGTACTGAACTGTTTATCATAAAAAAGCAATTCTTGCTCTTTGCACGTTAGTGCTTTAGGTGTTTTCATTAACTCAAGCGGCTTCTTCTTTTACTATTTGGTTATCCAGGTAGGATTTGATGAAATTTCTGTGAGGTATTATGCTGATTTCTTTAAGGGCGTCAGACCATAAAATCCCCCACAAGCACAGGGTTTACATGGCATAGAGTGTGAATTCCAAGAATACTTCTCTGGATGCTTTAATTTATGGTCAATGTAAATAACAGTGTTCCTCCATTCTGTTTTTTCTTCCTTTGCCTCTGAAACACCCCCACAAACACAATGTAAGAGTGCTATACAAATGCCAAGGGAGAGAATGGTGTAGGAGAACTTGCAGATGTAAAGGAAGTATCCAATGATGATGAACATCTTTTAGATTTTAATATGGTAAGTTTGTCAATGGTTTTGGGGAGGAAGTTTTTTACTTCTTTATAAGGGTGGGCTACTGCATCTTTACTTTCATCACAGTTCTCAGTCTACCCTCAAATGAAATTCCTGCAAAAACCTTCAAAAGCTTCTCTTCTCTTACTTTGTTTTTTAACCTCCTCTGCATCTTGAGTATTCTTCTGAAAATTCCTCAAGGTGTTGTACTTTGGGGAGTACAACCCTTTGTACAAATAACTGTACATCTAGTAGATAAGCAAAGCCAGTTTCCTTTGGGAATGCTTGGCATTTGCTTGTCATGAGTGTTAAACATGAGTCTTCTTTTCCTTCAACTTCCAATTTCAGTAAGTGTAGAGTGAGCTGAAGTGCACTATGAGGGCAGAAAGGAGCAGTAACTAAAGGCATAAAGATAATATATGCTGAATACTGTTCTTATTACTGTTTTTTTTCTCTAGGGAAAAAATTCCATGTACACATGTATTTACTGATATATCTTTAAACTTCATAGTGATGATAGCACTTAGTTTAACATTGTGACATGCTTGCTATAGCTTTATTCATTCAGATGAAAATATATCTAAAATATATTTGCTTGAAGTTTAGTCAGATCTGTGCTGTGTTTTCTTACTATTTAATACTTACTGCCAAGTTTTGGAAATAACTTTTACAGTAATTTTTCTAATATGATCTGTGTTAATGATACATCTTGAGTTCACTTTTGATTCTCTTGCTATTTTGTGCAAATCCTAAAATTAAGGAATAGAAAAAAATAATAAAAGCCCCACCTTTTTTTCCTGCTGTTCTGCAGTCCTTTCTACATAGTGGACTAAGTCAGGAAAGAGGAGGACTTGCCCTATAATCATGGCATCTTTCTTGGACAACTCCCAAACCATAAAACCTCCCAGCCCAGAGAAAAGCAAGCGTGTTCTTTATTGTTCCCCATCAACACTGTCAGTTTAAATCCTTAGGTTTCTTCTGTTTATGAAGCAAGATGTGCAGATGATATAAATGCTGAGGCAAAACCAAATGGCTTCAGGAAGAAGATCTACTCCAGTGATAGCTCCAGCTCTGAAGACACAGCTTCAGAAGGTGGAAGTGAATGGGCTGATCCGTGTGAGGAGGAGCTTTTTTCTCGAACTCAACTGTAAAAACTGCAGAGTAGAACAGATGATTGAAAAGTAACATGAGATGGAAAACTATCCTTCTTGAGGGTCTGTAGCTCTAAAACAACAACTTGAGTTTCCTCTTCAGTTAATGGATTCAGATGTGTATTTATCTTTCTCTTCTTGCTTATTTTATAGATGAGGACACAGCTGTCCTGTTGAAGATTTTTTTTTTCCCCAGAAATACTGTTAAATTCTTGGCTATTTGAACTAGACTAGATTGTGTTGTCAAATCAAGAATGGATGTGCATGTGCTCGTCTTAGTAGTACCACTGCTTTTTTGCATCTTAATTGCAGTTATTTTCATTCGTAACTGTAGCCCTACCACTATTACGATCTTCTTAGCATCGCAGTGTCTACAACTACTTCTGCTATTCAGAGACTTCAGCTTTCTGCACATTAGGCTTTGTTCTTTAAGAACTGGGAGATAAATACTTAACACTGTAATCTATCAGTGCCTTTCTGAATGCAGGAGAAAAGCATGAATGACTTGTCCAGTCTTCATTCAGTAAATCTCATAACTTTGAAGTAGGAACAACAGGGTTGTGCTTTAGAGACTTACAGAAACTGTGTTTTCTATCCTATGATTCCCCCCCTCCCGCAAACCAACACTGAGGACACCATGGTTTGTATTTTTGCTAACTGGAGAAGCCAAGGATTTTTTGTAGGTATGGAGGCAATGTGGGGTTTTTTTTCCTTTTTTTCTTTTTTTTTGTCCTTTTTAGCAACTTGCCGATGTGGGGCAGAAGTTTAAAAAGTAACACCAAAAATAATAAACCACTGGGGTGATGTGTGGATTGTTGTGAATTTTGTTAACAAGTAATGAGAATGTTGTCTTGTTGCAGATGAAGGCATTCATGTAACCTGCAAAAGCATCCTGTAACTGAACTTGAGCCTGAATGACTGAAACTCTCTAAAATGCTCAAGAGTGTTCAATGTTTTAAATGCAAAGGGTCAGTGCTTCACTTGAAAGAAATCCTGTGGCTGCTGCAGTTAGCTGCTGTTGTGGCTGTAATTTAGTAAATCTCGTAGTTCATTTTGTGTTTCTGAGAGAATGTGTGGGGCAAGTTATGTGTGTGGTGGGTGGGGGTAGGGAAGGTGATGACTTACAACATACATGTGTGATTGCAGTAGTGATTGTTGCTTTATGTGACTTGCTTTTAAATTTTATTTTGTTAACTTAGAAAGTCAATACATTGTCAAGTTGCATCTGTACAAGACTATCAACTCCTTGTGCTTTTAACACATTATGCAAAATGTATAAGCCAGGAGGAGCAATATTTGCAAAACTAAACATTCTAAGTTTTTACCATCTCCTAGTTTAAAAAATTACAACTAACTAGTCTACACGATCGCAGCATGTCTATAACACCAGGAAGTGCAGAAAGTCCAATACTGACTTGAAAAGCTTCACCATTTTTTTGACAGGCAATAAACCTCACAAGAAACGTAGCTGTTTAAATGTGAGCTGAACTGCCTTTGAAATATGTTCTGCGCTAGAAATGCTTTCTGAGTAACTGGGTTTTGTTGCCTTTATTCAATTGACAGTGTAAGAATTTAAATATGTGGTTGGGAAACCATGCCAGTCTTCACGCGATGGTTTTGGTGAGATCCTTACTAGAACTGGCTTGGTTGCCCTTACCCAAGGACTTTCTTTTGGTCCTCCTCTTAGACTATGTTTTAGGGTTTGTATTCATACAACAAATCTTTTGACACTTTACAGTTTCTTTTCTTAATTTATTTGCAGACTTTGGATAGATTTTTATATATTTTACTTTCTTCTGGAGCTTCCTTGAGAGGTTGTTTAGCACCTGCACTGAAAACTAGTTAACTGTAACATGAAAGTAAAAAAGAACTTTACACACAAATTCTTCAAATCACTACAGTGAAGAATGGAATAGAACTTCATTTAAGAACAGGAAATGACCAAATGGACATATTTCAAACACAAACTTCAGCTCAGTTAATTCTGGCTAGAGCTGCTTTGTTGGTAGGAAAGGGCTCAAAAGTAACAAAGGTGTTGCTCACAGTTACATTGTGGCATGTAATGATTCCAGCACCTTTGGGGAAAATAAAATCCTATATTGAGCTTGGGCAATAACAAATTGTCTTTACTTGTTTTCATAGTTTAATGGCTAAAGCTCTAAGGCTTTCAGTGAGAGTTGAAGTGTGGTTTTTAGTTTTTCTATATGGATAGAAACACACACCAACAACAGTAACAACAACAAGAGCATTAAAAGGTTGGCATACGCTGAACCGCACTGTGGGATGAAGCGCATTGCATATCCATAGCACTGAAGTATCAGTTTTCCATTCCTGGGCTGAAATTTGTTTCTACTTTTTGCTTCAAGTGGTTGTATTGTTCTGATTTCACGTACACCAGAGTAACTGATTTTGTTTTCTTGTGGAGTTACTTAACACCGAATAAAAATATAAAAGGACAATTGGATGGTGTGTGTGTGTCTTCATTTTCTTTGACTGATGTGTATAACTTAGATACAAAATGCAGCTAAGCATTAAACATTCTGGAGAAATAGCATGACATACCTAGTTTGGGAGTCCTTTTCATTGCTGTAATTTTTTAAACTATTTTTAAGCTGTAGGAAAATTAAATACATTGCATGTGTTCTTAAAAAAAAAGGCAAAATGAGTTTTTTCTCCACTTTATTTCTGTAGAAATTAATTTATAATGACAAATTCATGTTTATAAAACCTGAGACCTTTTCAAAAAAGAAATTAAACTCAAGCAAACCCAGACCCTCTCTCACATAGCAGTTACAGAACTTGTATGTAATACAATATTATGGGATTTAACCTAGCAGACTTCATTTTCTGCTTTCAGCTTTTGTTCAGCCATCCAGTAATCACTATCTCACTTCTACTTACAGAAAAACTGCATCTATGACAACAAAGTACACTTTCCTAATTCCATGGCCACGCCGCCTTTCACAGAAAGGAAAAAAGTCCAGACAGTTCACATTCCACTTGGTGGAGCCTTGTGCACTGAGGTGCTGTAAGTCTGCAGCCAAAGTGACCTGGGATTCTGTGCAGAATGATTCCAGCTCTGCTGAATTAGAAGTGCAGTGAAAACAACACAGAAACACACACTTGGAAATAAATGGAAGAGTCCCTCTGTAAGGAAGTGCCTTGGGTTAATACTTTTGTTCAGACTCAGTAGTTGAAACTTTTAAAAGCATACCTTGTTTTCAATTATTTCTTAAATACAGCAGAAGGAGTATATTTTCCTTGTGTTTGTAGAAGATGCTTGATAAAAGAACCACATTTCATCAGCCAGGCATTTCAATTGCTGTATCTGAATTAATATGAAATACACATATCATAAAGAATTCATTTCCAGTGTAAACAATGCTTCTGTCATGCTAAAATAACTGTATAGTCAGTCCTAGCCAGCAAGCGCATCTGTCAATGGTAGGACAGGCTGTTAAATGCATGTCACACTGTGACTTCATGGGAGTGTCCGGTGTGAAAATACATGGGAAGGTAGTGAACCTTCTGGAAAGCCAGGATTCCTTCACAGTAACTCATTCTTTCCCTGCCAGAACCAGCATAGTTAAGTATTATCCCCAATGAATTAGTCATTACCTTTCACATACAGCATGTCACATAATTTTCTTTTATGACCTGTGAAACTAGTAGCAACAAGACTCCAGAGGTTTGGGACAAAGGAGACTTCACTGATGTATTTTAGCTTCTTACTGTAAGACTTCTGTTCCATTGTTGAAGTTCCCCTCAAAATGTAGTATTACATGCAAATGCTTATAAATTTTATGATCTACCTCTGCTCCAGTGGAATGATAATGGGACGAACAGGAAAAAACAGCTGACAGAGCTGGCAGTGGGCCAACATGCTGCTGAGAAAAAGCCACCGAGTGACAAAACTGCGGTGTCCCTGCCCTACTTCATCCATGTGTAACAACTTCAGCTATAAACAGCGAGGACAGAGGCTGAGCTGAGAGGCTGTCATGGATGCCGCCTTCTGCCTGATAGCCTTCCTGTAGGGCAAATGAATCTGGAGGGACAGTGTCTGCCGTTACTGTATTTGCCGCGAATCCAAGAACGAGGGGCTGTAAAAGCAGTACTAAGTTTCTGTCCCTTTGTAATGATGCAGGGTCCCTTCGATTAACGGCACAGCCATTTCATAGTGCTACAACTGCTTGTCACATGAAGATTTCAGGAGCTGTTAATGAAGGGCTAACTGCCCATTCTGCACAGGCTTTATTTTACTCAATATGAACAGACACAGAAGAAGCAGCAACTCCCTTTGTCTCATAACACTAGGAACTCAAATTCTTGAATTTCTTCTCAAACCATTCTAAGCAATCACACCTGTTAAAAATACTCTTTAAGATGAGTACATTTGCAGATTCATCTCAGTGCTTTTCTTGTTCATAGCCATGGAAATGCTCAAGCAAAGAGCAGTACTGAAAACAAATATATAAGCACTGCCTAAAAAAAGGGATGCCACTTCCACCACTAGAGATTTTTAGGAACATATTAGAGAAATGTGTCAGAAATTATGTAATGACCTACAGAAACTTGTGTAGTTTTTTCCTTTATTGATCCCCAACTTATGTCTGAAATAAGGTACAACTTGTATGTTGTTTAGGTCCATTGTCTGAGGAGTAATTTGCCTCATTAATCTCTGCTTGCTATGATGGAGCACCCTGATCCCTTCCAGATATGGGACAGAAACTGGTGTTGAATTTTTCATTTTTGCAGTTACTTTAATTGTACAATAATGAACATTAGAACATCCCTTATGTTTCCAAGGGATGGAAACATTCCCTTTTAGTAGGATTTTGCCTTTTTCCTTTTTTTCTTACATTTTATAACCTCTAATTTTTGCATTGATGTTTGGCTTCTATGTGTCCTCATTTTGCAATGGAGTCCTAGCCCTCAGTCACTTGACTCTTGAACCCTCATCTATTTGGCAACAAAGTCTTCAAGAAGTCTCAGTTGTCATTCAAGGGTTTTCAATATTTTTTCACCATTTTCCCCATAATTGTATTCAATACAAAAATATTAAATACTTTGAAGCACTGCAGATCCATGGAGACATAGTAATGAGATGTGTTACCTGCCCAAACTGAATGTTACTTAGTTTCATTCATCCTCACTAGGTTTAGGTAACAATTGATTTTTAGTCCAGTACTTCTTTTGTTCTTCCAAGTGAGTTCCAATAGAAAGTTGCCATGTTGGCAACTGCTACATAATAGATCTGTAATTTAAATTGTGCTTGCTTAAGAGAATAAATTTGTTATAGAACTCCAACGTTTCATTATGCAGCTGTGCATAATAACCGTGTTCTTCGCTGTCATGATTTAGTGATGAGTGAAGATCTGTAACAGAGGTACCATAGAGGCTGTGTTAGCAATTATTTATGGGCACTTAGGATTCTGCAATTCTGAGATACTATACAAGGACTAATATTTTCAGTTGATATAGTTTTACTCCTTCACACCTTATTACTCATTTTGTATTTCCTAAACAGCTTGTAGACAGTGATAGAAACAATCCTGTCACACATCATGCTGCAGTAATATCAGTTCAAACATGCTGGAAAATCTCATGCACTCTTCCCCTGCCTTTTCTGCTTTTCATTTTCTTGCTGTCTCATGGAACGGAACACATCTCAGTCTATTCTTACCCCGTGGTAACAGAAAGGTTAACAGTGATGAGGCGTCCTCATCCTTTATCAGGTCTAAGTTCCTATAGGAAGAGGCAGCCTTTTGGGATAATCAAATGGCATATTCTCCAGCTATTCCTGATTCACCCCAAACCTATTAAAATGGTCTGGTGTACATATATTCCATTGCTAGTAGGAATGCCATGCTGGAAATGGACTACTGTCAAATACAGACAGGCAAAAATACTTTTGTGGGAACAAAATTAATTTCTGATGAATCTGAAGTAGAAGAGCATAATATTAATTTCTCAAAAGCATCAGCATCTGCTTCCAAGGTATTGGTATTTGTCACAGAATTATTACCCTTTTCATTGCTAGGAATCAGTAGAAACCTGGATTTATTCATTGTTCCATTTTCTTGTACCATATAACATGCATTAGTTACTTCCCTGTGCCTACAAGCACTTCTGTAAGGTAAGGAGGAAAAGGAGCAATGTCTCATCTGTGTGCTAACGTTTGCTTTCAGATAGAACTTCTCTGTCTTGTGGCATGATGGATGGTAAATCAGAGTGTCCAGCACTGCTGCACTTGGTACCCTTGCACTCTGGCTTGGGTGAACTAAAACTGCCTTAAATTACAGTGGTGGCAAGCGGAGACAGGACCTGTTGGTCAGATCACATTCAGTGTTGTACCTAAACAATATGCAGATCTTTGGTTAACTAGAGAAGAAAATATATTAAAATGTCCTCTAGCTTATGACAGAGAATTACTGACTTCCAGGAGCTGCACAGCAGATTCAAATGAGCTCAGTTTGGCTGGCTCTGAAAGCTGCTTGCATCATACTTGGCTTGTGATGAATGAAAATACAATCTAGATGTTCTCATCTAGCTCTTTAAAAACTAAATTTGAAGTTGTATCAATTACAAAATTGCTGAAGCTTCAAAACAGAACTGAAAGCCTAAGCAGAGAATGCTTTCTCACATCTACGGGCATAAGAAGTATGACAGAAACTTACATTTCTGTTCCTTGGCTCTAATGAAACAGGAAGGACTGGTATTTTGTGTACTTTTATCATATGTAGTATATTTTGGAAAAATCACTGAGGGAGCAGAGCACAAACTCTTCACGCTTTCTTGCAGAATAACCATAAAACTGGCGTATCAAACTCTGCTGGCATGAATATCAGTCTGTATGACAGAGCATTTGAACTGACTGTTCTAAAAAAATGAAATTCCCTAGCACCAGCTTATTATTAGACATGTAGAAATTTTTTGCCCACTAGGTGAACAGCAGTTGCCAGTTTGAGGCTGTTCTATGTAGTGTTTCATTTTAACACAACAGCTGCAGGCAGGACACTCTTAAACAAAACAAGAGATTGGGATTTTATCCCAAGAATTTTTACAAAGTTAAGTGTTCTACAGGTTTACTTGACCCTGAATCAGTGGCAGAAGACTGATAATAACCATGTTGATTAAGTGCCACAACAAACTTCTTATCACACTTCTGAGGATTTATTTACAACCCACGTGTTTAAACAGGAAGCCTTGATTTCTGTGTGGACTTTAAATTTTGCACGGCTGCTGCAAAAGAAAGGTACTAAAGGTCCCCTTTGCACTGAGTTATGCATTTATACTTCCTGTACCTGGCCGTACCTGTTCTGTTTCCTTTTAGTAATTAGCACGTGCCACACTTCCATCAGAGCTAGTGGTGTGACACTGTATTTAGTCCCAATGTGAGCCCTTCAGCTTTTCCCCATACAGAGGAGTAATAATAAACATTTGCAGACAGAAACTACCTTATCTGGGATGGAGGGGGCATGAAGAGGACTGATGCTAACTGCTAATGCAAAACACCTTTTCGTAATAGCTCATGACAACCAGAAATGCTACTTCCTCTTTCCTATGAGATACACAGCCATTCATGTGCAATAGAGGTTTGGCTTTTTTTTGTAGTGACTAGGCTGTCGTTTTCTGTGACTTTCCGTATGCTCTGCTACTGCTGAAAGATTTTCTGCAGCAGGTTTTTCTAATTGTTTCTTCAGTCCAATTATATTATGAAGCTGGGAGTATCATTATTTCCTGTGTGGGCACTCTGTAGACTTAGAGAATTCCTGACTGTGTGTTTCCATTCTGTTATTTACCCTGGGAACCAAACAGCTGACCCAGGTACCATGACACACCATGATGACAATACACTCCTCTGGTTGCTCCAGCAAAAGAATTGATTCTCACTCTCAAAAACAGAAGGAAAAATATTAATACTGAAAAAGGAATTAGTGACAGTATACACTCAAAAACTCTTCTGCACATAAACAAGTGCCTCAAAATGTTTGCTTTTATTTACCTTTATTTATTTACTTTTAATATGGAAGCTATCTTACAGAGATAGATTTTCAAAAGAAGATATGGAGAAATTAGTGCCAATTTTAGATGATTTTATGTTGATACCCACCTTAGAAATACAGCACACTAAGGACTGATCCAGTCACAGAAACAAACTATCTGCAGAGGTATGATTTTTGATTGATGGTCGATTTTCAGAGCAGTTTCATAATGACCTAATTCTTATCTTTATAGTATGGAATTGGTGTGAACAGGGTCATGGTGGCAAGTACTTCTGTACAGGTTTACCTCAGCCTCTCACAATTCATTCACGTGTAACTTGCCCGTATCGAAGCTTGAATAATCATAGGTTTGCACTGCTTGAGATCGAACCAGTTACACCAAAACAAGTTCAGATATTTCTGTGTTTGCTACTCTCACACTTCCAGCTTCAGTGTAGACATGAGAAGTGTGAGGTGATGAGAGTACTTACATCCTCGGTTCAGATGGGGCACAGCTTTATCTTAACACCGTTCTAAAGACATGATCACCGAGTCTAGGTGCGAAACATATGACCTTTGTAGTAAAAAAAAAAGCAGTACCAAGTTTCACGGATGATAAGGAAACACGACAGCTCTGCTCCTGTCAGGTGCTGACTGCTCGTAATTTCAGTGTGGGGGCAGAGCAGGGTGTGCACAGCTCCATGTGAACAGCGAAAGGGTGCACTTTGAGCCGGAAGGTGAAGAGAAGGGACGGATAAACATACAAAAATCGCAAGTACCACCTTAGAAGCTCCACTTTCGGCATTACAGAGCGTAAAGCCAAAGTTCCACAGAGCTAAGGACACACCTGCGCTTGAGGCCTCCACACCTTCCCCACCCCACACTTGGTAAATCCACTGAATTTTATTTTCGTCCTAAACGCAGGCGGCAACCCAAGTGCAGCCCGCCCGCCTACCTGCTCCCCGCGGGGATGGCCAGGGCCGCCCGCCGGCCCCAGCAGTAAAGCGGGGCAGGTTGCAGCGCCCGGCAGCCAAGGAGCAGCCCCGCCGAGCGGGGAGCCCCTCGGAAGGAGCGCCCCCAGCCCCAGCCCCGCTGTCCTCCTTTCTCAGGGGCTCTTCGAAACCTGCGCCCTCAGCCCCAGCCCCGCTGCCCTCCGTTCCAGGGGCTCCTCGGAACCAGCGCCCCCAGCCCCAGCCCCGCTTCCCTCCTTTCTCAGGGGCTCTTCGAAACCTGCGCCCTCAGCCCCAGCCCCGCTGCCCTCCGTTCCAGGGGCTCCTCGGAACCAGCGCCCCCAGCCCCAGCCCCGCTTCCCTCCTTTCTCAGGGGCTCTTCGAAACCTGCGCCCTCAGCCCCAGCCCCGCTGCCCTCCGTTCCAGGGGCTCCTCGGAACCAGCGCNCCGGAGGAGCCCGGCACCTGTCCCGCAGCCAGGTGTGCGCCGCCGGCGCCATGGGAGGCCCCGCGCTGCGCCGAGGGGGCGCCCGGCGAGGGGCGGCTGCTCTGCCTCAGCCGCGCTGAACCCGGCGCTGCTCCGCGGGGACCGGAGGGCAGCGATATGGACCACCCGCCGCAGCCCCCGGCCGCCTCCTAGTCCCGCAGCAGCGGCTGTGGGGCGGGTCGGGCATGGCCCAGCGTGACGAGAGCGACGGAGGGCAGCGCTACCCTGGTGAGGTGTCCGGGTTTCCTCGGGGCTCTTCCTGCTCGGGCGGCGGCGCAGCCCTGCCGGGCTGGGGGTGTTGGTGGTACCTGTTGGTGGGAGGGACAGAGCCCGGGACCGAGCTCGGGGCGGGAGCAGCCTCAGCACCGAGGGGCTCGCCGGGGCCGGGCTGGCTGCTGTTACTGGCTTGTCTGGCCGTGGTCACCTTAGAAAGTTAAGAGGAGCAGGTGGGCTGTGCCTTCGGAGTGTTCACCGAGTGGGTTAAAGACCGCAGAGGAGAGTGAGCGCTGCTTGCTCAAGGCTTTGGCTTTTTTCTTTCTTTTGCTTTTTCTTTTTTAAATTTTTTTTTTTGGGGGGTTTTGTTTTTTTTTTTGTTTTTTTTTTTTGTTTTTTTTTTTTTTTGTTTCAGTTTCTTTGCGTTGTTTTGTAAGCGAAGGCCGCCAGCTCGGAAGCCTTCGCAGAGCGAGTCGGGCTCAGCCCGTGAGAAGGAACAAACTTTCATCTCGCTGCCTCTCTTCTAGTTGAAGTCTCCCAGGCAATTCCCAAAGACCAAACAAAACTACATCTTACAGTAGCTGAAGTTCTCCTGACGCTGCTACTAATTTAATGTGGTTCGCGGAGTTTTCAGTAATAATGGCGTGGGGAGGGAAAAAGCCCTGTAAACCGCTTCTGGAGTAGAGGCTTTAGCAGAGCACTGTAACTTGTTTGTATTGCCTGCCTGACGGAGCAAAAACAGTCGAAAAGTGGTGAATGGCTTACTTATGATTGCTCTTCGAGCGCTCCGCTCAGAAGCCAGATTTGTAAAGCTCACGCTTCTAAAAGGTCACCAGCTGAGAGCTAGATAACAGTCATCTTAATTAAAAAAATAAATCCCCGCTTGTTTCTTTTTTTGCTGTTAACGTTTCAGCAGTACTTACATAGGTAGCTCTAATAGCTGTATCTCGTGCTTTATTTAAAGGCTGACTCTTTGTAGCTTCAGGAGTTCTTCACTGTTGGCAATGCTGTGGCTGTTAGAACGTGCACATAAACAAACTGAACCAAGAAATCTTTAATTAACAAAACTGAGTTTGATGCTCTTATGCACCAAGGTCACCCAAAGGAGCGCTTTATAGCAGCAATGTGTTTCTTGGTACATGCAACAAAAACATTTTTAAATGCATGAAGAATATAAACCCTTAATTTAAAAAAAAAATTACCTTTAAGAAGAAAAAAAAATTGTTGCTTTGTAAGTGAAGAAATTCCTTGTTCTTAAAAATTTAAGAAAAAATGCTTGCAGAGGTAGATGTTGAAGAGATAAAGTATGTGATATAAGTTGTGATGTTAATTCTTTGAGAACTGAGCAAAAATGTGTAATCATTCCTCTTCTCATTCCTGTGAGGCAAGAATATATAAATCCTGTTTTGCAAATTGTTGACTTACTCTTGTTGCTTGCCTAAATTGCATCATAACTCACAGCAAACTTGGAAGAATGGGCCTTGTGTTGTCATCTTTCAGGTTCTGTTTTACTCTAATGGTTTGGCATTGCTGTTATCTTTCTTAAACTTTTATATCAAAATGGGTTAAAAAGGCATTTTATTGTAGATTTTAGAAATTAGAATCAAATATTACTTGTTCCCTCTGTGTGGTCGAGTGATATGTAAAGCCAAAATCTGTTTTAAAGCCTCTGGTTATTGTCAGAACATGCCTCTTACATGCTGTGATCAGAATTTGGGGAATGTGAGGCCGTATGGACAGCCCTAGTGAGAAGGATCAAAACTCCACCTGTCAGAGAAAAATTTACCCAGGAGAGGGCCTGAAAGCAGAACTAATGTATGTTGATGTTTTCAAGAAGTTCTGACACTTGAGGTTTAGAGACTTTCTGAGTTTGTGTTTAGGAGTTATCAGTGGTTTTTTATTCCCGAGCTTACGTGTAAATTTCTGGCATCCATGGTGTTCTGTGATAAGGAGTTGTGTAGTTTAGCTGCCCTTTGTATAAATTGTTGTGTCCTGATGTTAATTTTGAACCTGGCTTCGAAACTGTCTTTATCAGGTGCTCCTTAGCACTGAAATTGGAAGTATTAATGAGTAAATAATATCTACCTGCTCTCTCTTTGCCAGTTGTGACCTTGGCTGTATTTTCCTAACTCCATTTCCCTTATTGTCTCTTGTGGGATGTTCACTCTTATGAGATCATACTCTCTGTAAGACATAGGATGTTAAGACTTTACAAATATCTATTTTATTTAGATCATAATATATTTAAATAAACAATGGGGGTTATGAATGTTGTGCAGACAAAATTGCTTACAATTTCTCAATAGTTTATTATGCTCGGATGATAATGTTTCCACATTGTTATGTTAATAAATGATTTATGGAAAGAAGTTAGCATTGGAGCGCATGACAGAATATTTGACATTAGTTGTCAGATTTTGCACTTATCAGTGAAGCAGCTAAAACAGAGTATAAATATCACTTCACTCCATCCTTAAAAACAATCCTACAACAACCTAACACAGAATGAATCAAGGAATTCTCATGTGTGTTCTTGACAGCTGATTGCATATCAAGTTTTCATTTAAAGCCCTTGATGGGTACACTTCAAAGCCTCCCACAGTTTCGCTGAACTGTGTAAAACCTTTGTATCTTGCTGTTGCATAATTTGCTCCAGCAAGCTGTAGTGTTGTATACTTCTGCATTTGCTGGTTGCCCGTTTAAAGGATCTCTTCCTGTTAAATTTATTGCTTGAAAAAAATACCAAGCTAAATTAAAATAGCTTCAGTACCTGGTGTGGAATTTTCTTCTTCTTTTTTTTTTTTTTAAAAACTCTTTTGTTTACAGTATATGGCCTCTTGAGCTGCTGTAGTTACTGCCTCTGCCAAGGTCACTTGAATGCTTACCATTTGTAAGCTTGGTTGAGAAGAGCAATGCAATTAAGCTAAGGACTGGCTGCTACTTGGGAAAATCATTGAGCAGAAGTGAAGGCAGTCATCAGAGGAATTCATTATGGGAACATGCTTGTGCTGTTTACCCAAACATCATCAAAGCTTTCCTGAGAGATTACATTTCTATGTTCTGTTTTCTGGACGGCACTTTCTCAATGTATTTACATGTGTGAATTCTTATAGGTCAAACACCTTGGTTATACTGTTCTGAAGTCCACATGTATGTATGCTTCAGAGAACATTGGGGCTGGGTGGGCTGCCTATTTGAAGAGCTGTGTAACGTGTATGAAGGAATAAAGGTGAGCACAGGGAGGAGAAAACAGACTTACATTAAAAAAACAAGTGAATTCAAGCAAGAAGGTCTAAGAACAGGAGATCCCAGTATATACAGTAATTATATCTAATGCTCCATGTTGTGTCTTATTTGCACACTTTAATTACCACAGTTGACTTGTTGAGTGTAGTTTGTTGCCTGTATTCAAGGATTGGTGTTTAGGATTGGTTGTTTTTTTGCTGGCCTTTGCAATTTTAATTTAGTGAATAGAGAATACATAATATACACGGTTGGTGTGCCAGATATTTCAAGATGTCACTTTAATTGCAGGGGCTGTAAACTTTTCAAACCATGGTAATATGAAAAAAAAAAAAAAGTTGCTATAGCAACTCTAAGAAAAGTGTACATCTTCACAAGCTTTTTAGTCAAAACAATACACTTGAAACCTTGCTTATGCAGAGGATTAGGCATTTGGTGCATTGATTCATTTGGAAGGGTAGCATATAGTTGGCTGTTACAAAGTTCAGAAGAAGTCTAAAAAATGAAGTATCCAGGGTTGTTTCTCCTTGACTTTTGTCTGTGCTGAGGAGTGGATTGAACTGGAGTGTCTTATCAGCTAGCGAATACCATTTGGGTAGTAAGTTATAGCCTACAAAGTACAGTTGGATTCCTGAACTTTCCATGTGACTGAAAACTTGAGGGAAAAAATATTTCTGTTTGGTCCAATGAGATATGGTTGAAATGTGGTTTTGCTCACTAATCGGCCTGTTGGTATCACAATGCCAGGGTGTATTGATGTCCTCAGATCTAAGAATGGACTGTGTGCCAAACCCTGGTGTTTGGCAGGGCTTAGGTGACATTAAACAGGGTTTTAGGATTGCTGTGAGATACCAGTTTTTGCTGATGTTTGATACTGAGAAGTTTGGGTTTTCTTTCGGAGTTATGCGTGTATTTGTTTTTTAAAGAATTAAAGGTGGGGAGGACCTTCTAGAGAGCAACTGGCACCTTTAATTAAGTGCTGCAGTTGAGAGAGGAGACAGAATCAGGAGACCAGGCATCAGCAAATGGAGAAAAATCTGTCTAGAAAGCAGTCTGTGTGCAAGATAGAAGGAGTGTTCTTCACTCATTCGCACTTATTCCAGAGTGTTTCAGAGAGAAGAAATTGAAGCAATATGTGCATATTTGTTCTGCCAACTGCTGCAGAGTAATTGAATTGCAAACTTCAACAGAGCTGTAGACAATTTACCTACTCATATAGACAGAGAAGGCCTGTGTAATGTCAGATTAATAATCATGTAGTGTTCAAAGTGTCAGTAGCAGTTCTGGAAGCCAGGGCAGTACTCCTGATGGTGTTCCAGGTGTAGGAAAGTATCCAATGAGTTTGGTGCATCCAACCTGTAGCTCCTATTTGACAGCCCTTGCTTTGCAGGTCATTCAGGTTGAGACTGGAAGTGAGGCACTGATGGGATTAACTGACCTGCTGGCACCCTCTGGGGAGAAAGCATGGGTGGATATTGCAAAGATGGAGAATCATAGTCCCTGAGTGCAGTAAATACAATGTATTTGCAAATGTCATTGTTACTGTATGTGCACTGAGGAAGTGCATCATGTGTGTTGTCAAAACACTATGTGGATAGCTTTGTAGCTGTTCAGATTTTGCATCTCTTGCTTAATGCAACAATGATGCATTAAGCATTCTCTTTTGTGACAAATTTATTATCAGTTTTATCTTTTCCAGAAGAATGCTCAGAAATTCTGTTTAAATGAACCCTTCAGAATATGGTCTAAGGGTATGGCAACAAGTTTTGTAGCCCTCTGACATCAGCAAATATGAATTTTTGACTGTATAAAAATAAATTTCATATGTTTGTCTCAATATGGACAGGGAACATTAAAATACTGCTGGTTTTATAGTATGTAATTTCACTCTCAGAAGACATGTAAAAAGCAAACACGGGCACACAAACTGCTTATGAAAGGTTTTTCATGCTTGACATTTTCTGGAAGCCTAATTTAAGTTGCCATTGTCATGGTTGTTCCAGCTGGGGGAAGGGATAGCAATCATGTGCAAGAGAAGACAAATAATTTTTAATTGAAAGGCTAAATTAGGACAGGACTGAGTGTATTAAAAAAAAAACCAACAACCAAGAAACAACAAAAAAAAACCCAACACCAAACCCCACCAAAAAAACCAGTCAAGAGCAAACCACAACCTTCCAGCAAACTGATAATCTTTTCTTTCTTTTTAACCAGTTACCAGCTGGGCCAAGACAACTGATGCAAATTTATCCAACTCTTTAAATGGTTTGACCTTCGTGGGAATTCTGGATGCAAGAGTGGGCAGCGGTATCCAGGGCCTTCAAAACTTGAACTCTGGAACCCTGAGAGATCTCTCATTGCCTGAGTATGGACCTGGCCGGCTGTCCAGTGCTTTAGAAGATTGTCATAGCCTTAAATCAGTGGATTCTGGTATTCCAACTCTAGAAATAGGAAATCCAGAGCCTGTTCACTGCAGTGTGTTAAATGTGAAGAGAAAGCAGTCAGAACCTGAACTTGTGCCTGACAGAGCTTTTCAGAGCGCGTGCACACTGCCGCCGTATGTGCCTCCACATTCCCTGACTGCTGAGCATGACCATGCTGTGCGGAAATCCTCGACTTTCCCGAGGACTGGGTATGACACTGTCAAACTTTATAGTCCAACCTCAAAAACTCTAAATCGAAGTGATGATATCTCTGTTTGTAGTGTGTCTAGTCTTAGCACAGAACTGTCAACAACTTTATCAGTTAGTAACGAAGACATTTTGGACTTTGTGGTCACAAGCAGTTCAAGTGCAATTGTGAATCTCGAGACTGACGAGGCACACTTTTCAGATGTTACCCTGAATTCCAGTAAAGAGAGCAATGACCAGAGCCAGCAGCAGTATTGTCACGAGACAGATGTGGACAGTAAACGGAAAATACTGGGACCTTTTACAAACTTCTTTGCCAGGTAATGTTTCCATAAAATATATTTTAACAGATTATGCATGATCCTAGGAGAAAGGTCTTGTTTGATATTGTTCTTTGAAAGATGTAATAGCTTGGTGTTTTAATTCAGATTGGTATTAACATATTTTTCCTGTTATCAGTAAATGGGCAAATATTGCTGGGGACTAAGGCTCTGCATCCTTCTCTATATTGTGTTTTTGGTGTATGGAAACATCTTAAATCTTAGAAGATTCTTCCTACATTCCTGTAAAAGGGTTTCTGAACAAGGTCTTTTTTTCTTCTGAACAATGGGTTCTCCAGTGATACCTCTTGTGATTTTGGTCAAGGTTCTTAATCTTATGTCACATAAATAGATAAGCATAGGTAGGATCCATACTTGTATTAAAGAGCTTTGACATCTGAGGATTTATAAGTGGTTTAGTAGTGATGGAATATTTTATTGATCATGCTAAGGGTATGAAGCTTAAAATACAAATACTTTACAAAAACTTGGTGTGACTACTCTGATCTTTTCCGATCTCAGTTACTGGTTTTTTAATACCCTTTTCCCTAATTTTTGTGTGGAATGAAAACATCTGACATTGTATCACCCACTTGTTGAAATGACAGCATTGGCCACCCAAAGCAGTTTCTAAATGTGGCCCTTCTATGAACGATAAGGTTCTAAATGCAGATACCCCAGGGAAGTGGTGAATGAGGAAAAGGACTATTCTACTTTTGGGGAGTGAAATTGTTTGCTGGTGGGTTCTTTTTTGTAAGTTATGCAGGGCCTTCATAATGTCTCTTACTTGTAAGTTATGATATCTGAAGTGTGATATATTTTAGAGTAATTGTTCTAGAAAGAAATTTTAGACTTTGAGCAGAGTTGTCTATATAACTTGTTTTGCGCATGGCTTCAGCTAATCTCTTTTTCCTCATGCAGTTTGTTTTCTTCCGTGAGACAGGCTGGCTAGTAAAATATGTAGAGAATTGGCAAAACCCGTTCTTTGATAGGCTGTCTTGTTTGCAAAGCTTAAGAGAATCAGTTTGTTTAGATCTACTAAGCTGGCTGAAGCATTTGTTGACTTTTATTCTTAGGTTAAAGTACTGTGGAGCAGAACTCCAGTCCTCAGTCATGTTTGAGGTGCTGATGCTTTTGTGGACCCTTGTCTGTTTGTTGCCATGGAACCAGACTTAATTCTGAAGCAGGAGGCTTCTCAGCACTTCAAAGTATGAACTTTTGTTACCCATTCTGGTAGCACAATTGCTAGCTCAAACAAATGTTGTCCTTCAGTCTGGAGGGAGCACAGTGGAACAGGCACATTTAGACCCTGCTCAGAGTAGGATATTTAACTGCTTCCCAACTTTTCTTATCCAACAAAGCAAAGCCATCTGTCCAAATTCTTTTCTAGTGTAGTCTGTGGTGGTTTTACCAGTGTTACAGAAACTTGTAGTACTCACTAGACTGAGCTTTTTAACCTGAATCTTTGCAGAAACATTGAATGCCAGGACACAAAGGCTGTCATTACTGTTTTAAATGGGGAACAGATAATCTTGGTCACTGGGTGATGTCATTGTAAGAATATGAGGATTAAGTTCAAGCTAGGTAATCAGCTTTAAAGTTCCAGGTGCTCTGTCTGTAACCTGACCTTGAATATCCTTCTCTTTGGCACCCACTTTCTGCTCTGTTTTGGAAACAAGAGTTGCTCTCTTTTTGTCTGTACTTGCACACCACACCCCCATATTTTATGCATCAGTCTCATGTCATGAGACCTGGTGGTGAATTTCGCAGGTATTGAACAAGCAGGGAGCCTTGGAGGTTGTTCTATGCCACGGGGAGTACTATCTATATTTATGCTATCAGCATGGTTAAGGTTCAAAACATGCTGTTGCTAGTTTTTGTTGATATTTGCAGTCTGCCATCCACAGCGTTGAAAACTCCCTGTTCCCTGGAGTTCCTCTGGGCTTCTTGGATTCCCAGTGCTTAAACCAGTACTGAAGTAAATCAACCTGGGCCTTGCAGTGTTTTGTTTGAAAGTAGCTGCTTTCTAGAGGCCTCCCTACCCAGCTCAGCCTGTGCTCCGTACTGGGGGTTGTGTGCAGTGTGAGATGAAAAGGAGGTGTTTTGAATAGTATTGTTAAAGACCAGCTTGCTGAGAGGGAGCTCCCTAGAGCAGTTTGTTAAAAGTGCTGCAGTGGTGGGTATAAAAAGTCCCAGAAAGGAGTGTGTTCTTAGCACTGCACTCCGTGCTGAAAGGAGTTTCAGTTGAGATTCTGTCTTGCAGGTTAAGAGCATAAATTTCACTTTAGAGAATCAAGGGTGAACTGTAGCAGGAGAAAGTCAAATTGCTTTGGCTCTGTTCAGTGGCTGGCACACTTGCGTACAACATGGAAGAATGAGACCTGAGTGCTTTGTACACAGCCTTCCAGCAGCCTGATGGTCATGGGGTAAGGCTGCAGTGCAGGGACTCGGCCTTAATCTGCAGGTTTAGCTCTTTCAAGGCTTCTCTGAGTAATAGGATACAGGTTTGAACCACTGAGAGCAGAGACGAGTCAGTTTGATTTTTTGCACAAATTGTTGATATTTGGTAAAAGGAGAAACCTTGCTTCTTGAAATGGTGCCTGTGCTTGTATTGAACCCCAACTGGCCTCTGAGGATGTGTTAGTTTCTGTGATCTGATTGAGAGTAAACTTGGCCTTGACATGTCAGTTAAGATTTGCAGCTGCCTGTAGAGATAATACTGAGAATAATTAGATGCCTCCAGTGCTTGGTCACATGTGCTTAAGCTACTTACATATCAGGTAGGCGTAAATCTTCTGCAGTGTGAAGAAAATGCTTAGAGAAGTACTTGCTTTAGAATAGAAAGTTATTTTTTGGCACTCTAGTTTTCCTTTTGAGACTGTATGTGTGTGTGTACTGTGCGTAAGGTTGTGTGTTCCATGTCAATTCTGTGGTGAGTTATGAAGTGTTGGTTTGAGAGTGCATTTGCAAACTGAATTGAAGAAGAGATCAAAGAAAAGGGAACCCTGTTGGCTCATTTCCTTCAGTAATGGCACCTTCAAGATCACTTGGTAATGGAGTGCTCATGCCCTGCCTTCTTGAGCACTATGGTGAAGAAAGTTTCCTGGCCTGCTTCTCTGGCTCAGTTTGTTTCTTCAGCAGTTTGAGTATCCAAAAGGTCTGGTTGTTTCCTCAGGCTGTTTGGTGCATCTCTGGGTGTGGGCAGGAAGATCCAAAGTGAGAAAAAGAGGCTGCTTTCTTGCTTACGCACAGCTTTCCTCTTGAAAGAGCTTAAGGCACCACAGGTACAGTGCTCTCATTAGGCTTCAGGTTAGCATATGAAAATGGATTACTGCTTCTGAAAGCAGCTGTAATGCTGAGTGTTGACAAAAAAAGCCTGACATGTTGGTTGTTTTCAAGTGTCACTTGCACCTGTATCAGCTTTAAAAGCCCAGAGGTCTTTCACATAAGCATGAGTTGGAATTCATTTCCTTCATTTGAATATATGCAGGAACTTGGTTTGAAAACTAATGTGAGCAAATAATTGGCTAGGAGACTAGAGTCAGTGGCTTGTCTGCTCCCTTGCCTTATTGACCCAGAGTAGTGTGGGTTGATGAGTTTTACCTTTGGACCTCTGTACAGTACTGCTGAAACTTTTAAAATGTGTGGGTCTTAGCTTTGCTGAATCAGGGCTCTTGTGATCTTACTGCAGAAGTTGTACTTTTCATTTATTATTTTCAATTATCATTTTGGAGACTGAGAATGAGGATTTTTGTGGTTACGTGGAGAGTGACCATAAAGGGACTAGGACTATGTACAGTTAAATAATAAGCCATACAGTTTCTTTCATTTTAATGGATTACAAGCAACATAAGTCTTTACTTAGTCCACTGCCGTGGATATTGTCTGTTTTTCTAGGAATCTGGATCTTCTTTCTTTTCAGGCTACTCCTACAAGTTTTTGATCCAAGGGTTCTAAGTATTTGGGTCTCAGGAAACCTCTAAGGAGCATAGGAACTACACATGAAATACAGGGCTTTAGGAAGAACATAACATTTTACTATTTGCAAAGAATCTACATTTCTGAGAGAAAGCTTCTGGAGCAGGATTGGCATCCTGTACTATACATAGAAGCACATACCTAGTCTAGGCTGTGACCTCACTAATAATCTGATAAGAAAAAGGTTTTAAATTTCAAAATAGTAGCTACTGGTTTCAGTGTTAAGTCTGAAATCATGTGAATTTAATACGTTCATGTCACATATGTGCACACATGTTTTGAGATTACCAGTCACACATAATTTGGAGATCTGAATTTAGGAATTAGGTCTATTGATGGCATAGGTCAGTCATCTGTGTTAATGAATATGACCCTTTCATAATGCTGTTTATTACTTTTAATGAGAGGACAGCTTATTGTACTTCTCTAATTTTGGTGTTAAAAGGAAGGTAGAATGACAAGGAGCATTGTAATGTTGATTTCCCACTTTCATGTCTCCGAAAATGGGAATTCACTGACCACAGGAGGGAAGAAAAATTATTAAAATAATTGCAGTTGACTAATCTGAGATATTAGATATGATGTTGTCTCCTCTTCCATACAACTTTCTGTTCAATGAAGCATCTGAGAGTATTGGCTGTTCAGGAGGAGACAGGCTGAGAACAGGACTGAAGTGTGTAGGAGGAGGAACAGAAAGAGCTGGATGCGCTGTGGGGGCAGATATAAGTTCACTGCTTTTAACCACGAATGAGCAAAACCAAACTGAACTGCAGGTGGAGTTGTCCAGAAGCTGATGGGAAGGACTCCAGAAACCCAGCCTCTGAGGGAGGGAACCTGCACGGCCTCCCAGCACAGGCTGCTTCCCTGCCCTGCCCTTCTCTGCCGTGGGCTGGGCTCCCAAGTGTTGTGCTTGCCTGACCCCACAGGATTCATTTCCCTGTTGGAGGGAAGAGAAGAATTTGGTGGCAGTTTTGTCTTTCTCTGCACTTTATCTGAGTTCATTTCTAGCAAATTGTTGTCAGTAAGAGGAGGCTAAAAGGGCCAGGAAGAGAAGGTGGCAAACAAGCTTGTGCTTTGGTGGTGTGGAAAGCAGCATGGGCACTGAGGTTCTGTTTCACAGAGGATGCTGGTAACCGTATTTCAGCAGCCCCTGAGGCATTCAGGTGTGCTCATCTGCTTCAGTCTTCACAGTGAGGTTTTGGATAGTTCTTGTTTGAAAGTCACTCTATCTACTTGAACTGACAGACTAAAGGTTTTCTCCTCACTGTATTTACTACCACAGCTTCATGTGAAACAGAAGAAAAGCTGCAGAATTTTCTGAAATAGACATTCCCTCTCAAAGTAAATCTTCCACAGGTGAAAAGTTGGAATTCTACAAGGATAACAGCCTTTGCTTCTGATAAAGATTGAAATTTGTATGATACGGTTTTCAGAATTCCCATTTTCTTATTCAGAGTATGAAGTTTTGAACTTTGTCATGTGGCCTGTTCTCCACTAGGTGTTGAACTGAAGCTGTCTAAATTAATTGTAATCCTTATTTTCCCTTTATGTGTGGGATAATGTAAGTCTTTACTATTACATTTCTTTTAGTTCTGCCTTAAACTTTTCACTAAATTTTGAGATGTGGCTCTTTAGAATAAAGGGAAGTTGCTTTTGTAGATTAAAATCTTAGTTTTGTTGTTGAGTAACTGGAAACAGTTTTGCAAAAACAAGACTTTAAATGAAGAGGCTTGTTGAAATTATTATAAGGTTCCCATTATGGAAGCTAAATGAAAATCTGCTCAGTGATACTTTGAGCTTTGGAGGTTTTTTAGTAATGGTTACAAAACTATGCAGTAAGTGAGGACTTAATGTGGTCTAGTTGTTACTTCAAAGCAGGTAAAACGTGTATTTTTTTTTTTCTAGTAGCTGGTGGGAGGCATTACAGAAGCCTGATATTGTCTGATGAATGAGATCTGTAGCAGAGATGGGTGTTGTATGTTGCTTGCAGCAGTGAACTCTGATGCTCCCCCCACCCTCCCTTCCCCTGTGGGTCACAAGTCCTGCCAGCAAACCTGTTCCAGCATGGGCTCCTCATTCCCAGGGGCCACAGGTCCTGCCTGGAGCCTGCTCGAGATCACACAGTTTCCTGTAGGCACATCCATCTGCCCTGCTGTGGGGTCCTCTATGGGCTCGCAGTGCATCTCTGCTCATCCTGGGCCTCCAGAGGCTGCAGGGGCACAGCTGCCTCACCATGGGCTGCACCAGGGGCTGCAGGAGAATCTCTGCTCCAGCACCTGGAGCACCTCCTGCCCCTCCTTCTGCACTGACCTTGGTGTCTGCAAGGCTGTTCCTCTCACAGAGTCTCACTCCTCTGTTTTGACTGCTGCTGCTGTTGTGCAGCAATTTTTTTTCCTTCTTAACTGCTATTCCAGGGGAGCTACCACTGGCTCCATTGGACTCAGCCTTGGCCAGCAGCGTGTCTGCCCTGGAGCCAGCTGGCATTGGCTCTGTTGGACATGGGGGAAACCTCTGACAGTTTCTCACAGCAGCCATCCCTGTAGCCCCCCACTACCAACACCTTGCCATGCAAGCCCAATACAGCATTGCACACACTTGCTTTTGAATAGAAAGAGTGAGAACTACAAATGTTTCTCATAGATGTATATGAGACTTTAGGAACTAATTCAGATTAATGAAATGAAGGTCGTTTTCATTCTGATTCATTGTCTATATGAAGGTTTAGTGAATGGGTGGGTTACATGGTCTTTGTATCTTCATTTAATTTGCAAGAGCTTTCCTGATGTTTCCCTTTGTTAAAAGGAGCTGTGAGAAATAGATGACATGTGGAATGGAGAGTATCAGCACAATTACTGCTGTGTGATGCTCTCTCTCTCTCTGCATCTGATCAAAGTACTGTTTAATGTTCAGCTGACTTTTTCTTTCCTGAAAAATGCAGTGAACAAGGTGAAATGAGATTGAATAAATACAATTTTTGCTCCTTGATGTTTGTTTTTATAGTGTCTCCCTTACTGTGTTGCACAATCTGTTGAGAAGTTGGAGTCAATATTAACTTTGGTTTAAAACGCATTTAAAAAGGCTCAAACGAGAAATGGTCTCTTGAAGGAGTTTTCATCCTTATGTAGAATTTTATTGACAGGAATGGTGTATGGGAACCATGAATTTTCTGAATCCATTCCTTATTTGTGTTAAGCCTCTCTTTTTAGTCATTAAGTGTCTCCAGAGTTCTCCAGCCATACCATAAGAACAATATAGAAAAAAACCCTCAAATAAGTATTAGGGTCATTCACACCATAGAGCTGACAGAATAAACACAAGAACTAAGCAACAGTTGGAGGCAGGACACGGTATGTTCTTGGTGCTTGGACTCCCCTTTGTGAGCAGGAGCCCTCTGCAAGTATGGAATCGCAGAGCAGTTCAGGTCAGGAGGGATTTCTGGAGCCCTGTGTAAGCCCCTGCTCAGTGCTCAGTGCAGGGCTGGCTTCAGCGCTAGAGCGTGTTCCTCAGAATCCCGTTCAGTTGTTGTGAGTACATCCAAGCTTGGAATTAACCCCTCTAGACTGCCCAATTTGGGGTTTATCTTCTACCACTGTGATTTTTTCCCCCCCTCCCCTTTTATCCATTTGAAACTTGCCTTGCAGCAGCTTCCTGCTTTGCCTCTTGGGTTTTTTCCTCATTGCATCTATGAAGATGATCATCCAGGCTAAATGAAAACACCTTTCTCAGCATCCCTGCTTGTGTGTTGTAGGCCTCAGGACCCAGCTATCGTAGTTGTCATTCAATGGACTTCCTCCAGTTTTTGACCTCTTTACTGTAGTCCAGGGGCCCCATGCTAGATACAGATATAGTCTTGTAGGTACCAGGCAGAGCTTTTATTCACCTTTTCCTCTTGATCTTAATGCAGAAAGGTCCATATTTAATCTCTATTGCTTCAAGGTCTTAATGTTTTCTTGAGTTCAGCTTTTTGCTTAGGATGATGCTTTGTGTATTCTTTCTCTTTATTTGTGTGGTAATAGTGCTTCAAATCAATGAAGAAATCTATTTTCATATTTTAGGAATGGAATTTTGAATTATTCTGATAACATGAGGGTAACTGGGAATTTGTCCAGTTAGAAAAGGATCAATAATTATAGCTGGTTGAAGCTAATATGTTAGTTTGAAGTGTGAGTGTTGATTTGGTATGGCAGTCCTAACTTGCTGAAACTTCTGTTTCTGAGAATTCTGTAGTATTTGCATTGTTGACCAGCACTGTGCATTATCCATGAGCAAAATAGTTTTTGGCTTGTTGCAACCAGTCCTAACAGCTAAACTCACAGGGTTACTGCCCAATTTATCTTTGCATGTCTTGGATGCTTCAATGCAGTCAGCACTGCTTTGTTCCCCTGTAAAATGAGGGCTACCCTATAAGAAAAAAGATAAATGCAGAATATTGTCATTTTGATAAATAGTTTATTAAATCCTACTCTTTTTCACAGAAATCTATTTAAAGAATAAGGTAATCCAAGTTACCCCATTGCAAGATATCAGGTGTCCTGTACTGCTAACTTGTATTACTGTTTCTCTCAACTGTGGAAGTCTTATTTTCCAGACCTGCAGGTATCTGTTACACTGTAAAGGGTTGTTGTTCTTGATTCTTACTGAACATACTGGAATGTCAGTGGTTGGAAAAATTTGTTTATAAAATGTGGTAGGAATTAATAAAACACAGTTCTATGATTTGTTGCCTCTTTCATGGGTAGGTCAACTTGTAGGCTATCTGGCTCCATTTCTGTTGATTTGTTTATCCATAAACCAAGCATTGTTCTTTCTTTAGTCTGACCTTTGGCAATCTCCCAGAGATAAAATTCTGCAAACCCTGCTTTTGTATGTAATTTTGGAATCTTATTCAAAGCATGAATTCTGCCTTGTTTATGGAGGTTCATCACCATAGCCAAAGTACTTGAACGTTTTTGATGACGTTTTGTTCTGCTGGTTGTTTTGGTTTATTGATTTTTTTTTTTTTTTTTTTTTCTCCAAAGTGTAGGTTGACTGAGAGGTGCTGTGGGTTTGAGCAGAGGGAATTTAATAACTGGCAGTCACTGTATCGAGTGAATTATTTCTAGAAACCAATGTTACTTGGTCATGGGTAGCAACTGTTGGGTTTTACCTTTGGAGATTGTCGGTTTAGGGTGTTTTAGGAGATTTTGGTGGGTCTCTTGACAAGAGTGCCTTCCAACTCCATCAGGTCTCCAGTCATCATGGCTTATGCGTTGGTCTTGTTCCTACACTGATCAGGTAACAAAAATTCCTGTGATAGAATATGTTGCTGGTTTTTCAAGATTTATTTTTTCAGTCTTTGATAATTGTTTAAGTGAGGAAGCTGGGAACACCTAGATGTGAGAACCTTTCTTCTTTTTATTGAAGGTAAGTTGCAAATGTTATGATTAGTACAGAATAGAGAAGGTCATTGGAGGACGAGAAGAAAGCAATGTTGTTGTACCTTTTGACTAAATTCTGTAATAGAATGTTTCCTAGATGGTAGTCATTCATTGAACACTATGTCAGATAAGGTGGCTGGACACTTTTGCTGACAATGCAGCAAATACTTAATAGAATTTATCTTGATTTATTTTTTGCTCAATGGGTGCTGTACATTATTTAAAATGTCTTGTTTCAATGTAGTTTTCTGGATGCCTTGTGGAACAGTGTCTGTGGAGACATCTCTTACAGTGTTTATGTGCTCAGTGTGGGTTTACCTGGTTCTTATGATTAATATCTGCTTACTTATCTGAAGGCTATACATGGATAAGTGAAGCTATACATTAGCCTTGGATAGGCTGAGGGGCTCAAGACCTTGGTGCTCTCTCCTTTTGTAGTTTAGAGTTATCAGGGAAATTTAGGGTCTTCCTTCAGAAGCTGCTGAAATGAACTTTGACTTGCCTCTGTTTCTTTCTTGCTTCTTAAGAATACATGCGAGTCTGATACTCATTTGAAAAATTGTCTTTCAAGATAAAATTGTTCTACAAAACTGAACCTTTTGAACTTTCTCCACTGTCCTTATTTTTCATCTGTTCTGCTTATGAGACTGGTAAGTCCTTCCAGTAGTTAATTTGCATGGCTATTCCACTTCTTTTGTCTTCTGAAAATAACCTTAATTGAAAGACTAATTAAAATTTGGAGCATGCATCTTGAGAGCAGGAGATGATGTGTGTATTTTTAAAACTCAAAAACTTACTTGCATTTGTAAATTAGTGGTGGTTAAATGCAAATAAGAAATTGCATTAGTCTGCATGAGCTGGGTCAGTTTCTAGACAATTTTCATACATGTTTCTGTGCACCAATTGTCTTTTTAAGAGTAAGGAATCCATTTTCTTGCTAGTATAATTTCTATGCTAGGTTAGTGTTAGTCTACCACAGAGCAGCATACTCCAGCTCACTTTTCTATTGCTTGCAATTGTCATTCTGTGCTGTGTGCCAGTAGTTCAGGTACTGTAAAACTTCATCTAAGGAGTCCTGGAAAAATAGTCACAGCAATACAGTTAAAATTCAGATTTTCTGAAGAACCCAAATGCTCTAGTTGTAAAAATTCCTAAATCCTTAGCTCCTCTATGCTTTTGTTTCAGGAAACTGGTATATATTGGGAGTTCTGGTAAAAAAATACTGTGTGTTGCCTGGAAGTCCAGGTGTGTGTGTGCACCAACAGGTGTCAGTGGGTGGATATGTGCCTGCCTTGCTCAGTTCCACCTCTGACAGCTACTGTGTGAGCCCATCCTTTGTTCCTGTTTCAGTGGCATGCCAGAGACACAGTTCCTTTACTCTAGTGGTACCAAACTTCAGAGATCTCTGAATGGGCACCATATTGAGCCTGCCTGGCTAGGGAAGACTTTGAGACTTTTCAGGAAGGAGCTTTACAGCTGACTTAAAGACTTGGAGTAAATTGGCAACAGAAACGGTGGCTGCACTGTCTCTGCTGCTTTAGTGGATAGGTTTGCATACCGAACAGAGTGAGGGGGGGACATGGTGGAAAGGGATGACCTCTTGAGAGGTAACTTCACATACATTACTAACCTTGCTTGGGACAAAGCACAGCTGAACTGTGGAAAAGATGAATAGTTAAATGCTTGTAGAGCTGCTGCTCTCAACCTCTCACAGGGCAATAATTGTTGGCAGTTATGTTGCAGAGTGGTGATGCTGGACTCTTTTAAAAAGCAAAAGCTTGAAAGTGCTCTAACAGGTGCCATATGGATAGGTTTGACTTGATTACTTGTTTCCTAATATCTTTAGAACCACATTTTTAAAATTTGATTGAGGCTTCAGCCTGACCATGGCAGCACACAAGGCTACATAAATAGCGGCAATATATACACATGCCGAACATAAATACGGCAGCTATTTTGTTAGTTTATTTCAGCCGTGCTTAGAGAACCAAAATGGAGTTGTTTATTAAGTTTTATTAAAAAATAAGGCTTTCCTGACACCACTAAACTTGCTTCTTGGTATTAACTTCCTCTTTTCTCCACAGAAAAGGCAGCTGGACAGAGCAGTATAAAGTGGTGATGCAATATCTGTATGTTCAAGCAAAAGATTGTTCCATCTCTGTCCTGTACTACAGGACGTTCTTTGTATGTAAAAATTAACTCTGGAGTTACAATTAAATTCTCTTCAGATAGGTAATATCTCTCCACAGCTCAATTAAAATAACAAGGTTAAACAGCTGTTTGGTGCCAATTACTGTTTTTAGGGGACTGTGCAAAAGCAGTTTTCTGATTGAAATTTGATCTCAATTGAACTTCCGTGCTTGGCTTTTCTAAAATAAGCAGCTGCAGACACTTAGTGTAAAATAGTTAGCACGTACAACAGGAATGCAGATGTAACCCATGACACTTTAATGACTCCCCACTAATGAGACTGCAGACATCGTGCATCATGTCAGATGTTCTTGTTAATATCCCTATTGTAAATCATGATGTGCTCTGATAGTTGTGAAGAGGTCGGCGAGACTGAGCTTATGATGAGCATGTGATCTTTTCTTTTAAGGCATGTCAACCCTATTTTACATTCAAGATCTCAAATTAATTTTTGTTATCTTAAAACACTTTTAATGAAATTTTGACATCTTTTACCCTAGAATTTCTGAGCTCGTCTTCAGAGTAAAGGTTTGTTTGTTTAGGATTTTGTTTTGTTTTTTCCAAATAGAGAAGTTTTGCTTCTTGTTAACCCATGTTTTCCACTAGTGAGATCTCCTTAAGTTACCTTTAGTGTGGAATTTTTCTTAGTGAATTTTCTCGGAAGTGAAACTGCTTAGTACTTTCCTTGAAAATCCAAGGGAGCTATGTGAAAATAGGAGGAAAGTAATTCCTTTTCTGTGCTGTAGCAGCAGAAAAATGAAAGGTTTTGCTATGAGTAATTTGCTCTGACATGTATATGGAAGAAACTTCCTCCTAAGGCAGTTGCATATTTTAAGGGTTTACTTTCAGTTCAGGAATCTCAAGTAGTGGCTTTATCAGGACCCTGTGGTGTAGCCCTGATTTATTGCAAAGCTCTGCAGAAATTGAACCAGAGAACATTCCATAGTTGTTTTTTGCTTGTTTGTTTGTTTTTTTTCCCCTCAAGTTTTCTCAGAATAGGTGCAAATTAGGTGGCATCTTTCTGCTCTTTCCATGCCATTCTGTCATGTGGTTTACCTTTGGTGTGTTTCAGTCTGGGGCCAGATCAGGGTTTAATGCTGTGTGTTCTCAGTCAAAGCAAGAACAGGTTGTAGTTTCCTGTTCTACATCTGATTGTGCTGATTTGTGGCTGCTGATAATTTTAAGCCTTTTGGGCATTTTAAGACTTTCTGGAGTTTGTTAAGAGTGTGGACACTGACCAAACGCTAGGACTTAGGCCCGGGCAGAGGAAAAGGAGAGTCCAGAATGAAATTGTATATTGACCATGCTGCTTTCATTTTGATATATATATTTTAAATTAAAACTGATCTGGAAATCCCTGACATAATACAAAGACATGCCTGGTGCTGTGGAATGTAGGGGTAGAGAAGAGCAAGCTGAACAAGTGCTATGCCATCTGCTAGATAAGCTGTAGAACAGATTATTTATTATGACGTTGCCTCTAAAGGGAAAGTAGATAGTTGGGATTGTGGAATTGAATTGAGAGGAAGTGTGTGAGATTGACTTTTCAGATTTAGTTCATCTTACTCAGGCACTTGCGGCAGAGAGCTGTTATACTTTATCATTGCAATTCATCTTTATTTTGCTCTGAGGGTAAAGACCTGCTGCTGTTCTTAAAATCCCTCAGAGGAGACTGAGGGAATTGTTGCTTGTATATACACTTGTGCTAGCAACCACTAATGTGAATAGAGACAGAGAGAAAATTGCCTTTAATTCTGCTGTTATTGCAGTGCTAACGAGGTGCGGTGAAAGCCTTTTACTTGCAGATGGATTTGAATGTGCACAGAGCTGTGCCTCCTTACGGGGTTCTTCCACTGTCCCTGATGCTAGAAGTTCTTGTTTTCTCTGAAGATGGTTTGTAATCTGGAATTTGCTTGCTTCTGAAGTAGTAACTACCTGGAAAAAATCCTTCTGTGGGAACAGCCAGTCTGTCTTGCATTGTGTGTCCTATTTACATGCAGTAGATTTTATGGTGTTATCTCTGTCATGCTTTCCTTTCTGTTCTTAGATATATTTTAGAACTCACTTGATATTTCTTCATTTTAAATGGACTAAAAAATACATATATATAAATTAATCTCTTGTCTGTCTTTATATTTTATTTCCCAGGTAGCTGTCTTAAATGATGATGCAAATCCATCATCTTGGGCTTCAGTTGCTTTATAATCTCTGTGTAGCTGAAAGGGGTTTGGAGAAATACAGTTACTGCTTAGCTTTGACATCAGTTGTAATTGACTTGTGTGGTTTCTGTACATAAACACTTTGTTCTTATCTTTTAATATGATAATCTGTTATTGGTTTGAATTTCAAGGTAACTGTACCCTTGTGATACAAAAGCATGTGATAATTTGTATAAATATATGCATATTTAAGGAAGGCAGTGCATACTATTATCCTTATAATATATTTCAGCACACTCTGACATTATAACTTCGATTGTTCTACACATATTAAACATACCTCTTGTATTCCTGCAATGTTATCTCTGTTGGTATATGCATGATATTGTTCCTGTCATCTGATACAAAGTGACCAGGAAAAACAACTTTTTAGTGCAGTGTTTGTTCCTGTTGCAGACGTGTAATTCAGCTCTTCTAGAACATGAAGCCCAATATAGTTTTATTTCCCAAACTATCACACTTTATATGTAAGAAACAATCTGTACTTGATGGGCCAACATACAGGGCATTAAGGTAGTAACTGTAAGGGAAAGCAGTAATGTCAGAATGGAAGCGTCTGTGGTTTGAAGGTGCTGGAGCTGCCTGCTGATTGCAGTAGCAAAAATGCTTTTGTCTCAGTGTTTTTTGTTTTTTTTTTTCTTTTAAATGAGGGAGCAAAAACCTATAGTCAATTTCCAGAAAAACCTACCTTGAGGTGAGTAAATAATGGAACTAGCATGGTCATATTTGAATACGTACTAAACTAGACAGTAGGACAAAAGAAAATTTGTTGCTTTAATAATGTAGGCTTGCCATGGGTGTAGAATATCTGTGCTCTTGGAGGAGCTGAGTGCTATCAAAAGCATGAACACTGGTCTGTACTGCGTGTCCAGGTTTGGAAAAAAGTAGTTGTGATGCGAAGATGCAAGTCTGGCATATCGCTTTATGACTAAAAAGTAGCAATGTCAGTAAAACTAGTCTAATTCTCAGAGGCTTTATGTCTAGTTTTATGACTGTTCCTACAGTATTTAAGCTAGTAAATATTAGACATTTCAGAGAGACTTCAGAATTAATGTGTTTTGATAGCTGCGTTTAAGCTTATTTAGGAAAAGTAATCTTTTATGAAAGCAGATTAAATACAGTAACAGGCTATTATGTCTACAAGGTTTTTGTGATTTTTGGTAGTAATGTGTTTTAACAGGTGGGTAGAGAATGTTTGTGCAGCAAGAGGTGTAGTGTCTTGGTCTTTTTTTTTAAGAGTGAGGCTGAATGGGATCCTACAGGAAGGCTAATGAAAGCTGTCTACTTTTAGAAAGTTGGAAAATAAACCTTTTTTCAATCTACTAAAAGTTATCATTTAACCAAGTTCATTTCCTGGTATGGTGATAATATTGCATGATGTACCTTTTGAAGCTGGGAAACAGGGTCTGTCAGCACAACCACAAGAGGAGTTGGAATATATGATTAGGATACATAAGGTTAGCAAATGTTCATCCTTCTTTTTATTATAATTAATCATCCCTTTTTCTTAATAAAACTGCTTTTTTTTTTTTTTTTTTCCCCAGGAATTTGTTTACCAGAAAGCAAAGTGCAAGATTTGAAAAACAAAACGATGTGCGATGGAAGTTGTTTGGAAAAGTACCTCTTGGAGAAAACTTACAGAAAGATCCAAAGAAAATACAAAAGGTATTTAATTCTGTGTTGGGATTAATGGTGAATGAAGAAGCCAGTTAAGTTTATGATCTATATGTGACTATGCTGCCTGTTTGTTTGAGTTGCACACAATTTCAGTATCAGAAAAGGGTTGTTGTTGAAATTTTACATCTGTTACAACAGTGCTGTTCAAAAGAATTGTTCTACATGGTCATTACATTGAGTACATGAGGCATGAAGAGCCTTCCTTAGTGTGTCATAAGAGAATAAAAAACTAAAGTGAAACCCACTTTTTCCAGCATTGTTGAAAGCAACATTTCAGAGAACAGGTTCTACTACAGATGAAGCCAAGGTCGTGGCTAATGAATCAAATCACTTGCCTTTCCAATGGGGAAAATCTTATGAAATCCAGCTATGTGGTCAGTAGTTCATGAGCTGCTCTTTCAGTGACAAGAAAACAACCTCTTTCAATCTGTCTGACTTGATCTGGGAGTTTTGGATTGCATATAGGCTTTTTATGTGTTTGGAGCTTTTTTGGTATTTCAGTTGTCACTTCCATGTTCAAACCACTGTGGGAATAGTAATGTTTGCATGGCAGGAGACCATGTAGTAAAACTTCAAAACCAGCTGCTGTGTGTGAAATGCAAATGCTGATTTGAAGGACTGTGCTGCTTAATTCAGGGTAAAGTATTCTGGAAATCCATGTGTCATGTGGCTGTTCTTAGCTGTAGTTAGGCTGTTAAAGTGAAATTGAGGTAGCTCTTCGAACTTGTCGCTGTACTCAACCATTCAGGCTTTACCTGCAGTTTGTCTTGACACAATTAACGGTTCTGAAGTGTTCACCAAAGATTTTTAATGACAGAATTGAAGAGGCTTAATATTTGCAGTACTCTGACACTTAGTAGTGTATTTTATTGTCATGCCTGTTCTTTAATAAGTGGGTAAATAATTTATTAACGTTTTGTGGTTGTTGCTGGTACTGTGAATATTTTGTCCTTTACATCCAAGCTATCTTACATTACAACTTTGAATGGTTGTATTACATTTGTTACAAAACAGTTGCTATTAAATAATTGTGTGGTATGGCATCCAACCATTAGTGAGTTTCTGGCAAAATTGCAGTGTAAAACAATTGTCTCCAGTGCCTCTTGGATAACAATAACTAATCCTTCCTAATTGATTTGGCGCTTTTCTGAAGTTATTTTTGACATGTAGATTTTGAGTCACGAGTAGTGCTGTAAGTTACGGAGGCTAATTGAGCCTCACCAGCATCTAAAAGCACAGCCTGATTCAGATGACTCCTCACAAAAACAATGGTCAGACAGGCTTTTTGAGCACATAAGCCTTTCTCAAGCTCTGTAAAAACTTTTCTGACAGCACTCACTTGTTCAACAAGTATATATACAACATAGCATCATACTGTATTTTAACAATGTAGGAATTAACGTCACTCCAGCTAAGATGCTGATTGTCCTATTTTTAATGCTGAAAATATACGTGAATATTAGTCTTCTGATGAAGAAGCAGTATTGGTATATACTCGGGTTGGATTGGTTTACTGGGCCACTGAGAGCTTTTGTATAGTTTTTATCCAGTTAAATGTTTTAAAACTTTAAAAGCTGTCAGAATGAGTAATCTTGGAGAAGCTGGAAGTGCATTTGCAAAGGAGGTGTGCATGATTAATTTTTTATATCAATTATCTTCAGGAATTCTGCTTGAGCAGAACTGGTTAAGTCAGTTGTTTTTGCAATTGGTGTTTGAAAATGCACTAAAAGTCAGATGACTGCACCTCACTGAGACTAATCATGGAAGTTAAATTCTCTTCCGGTAGACTATAGAACTGAGCTAGGTTTTGCAGCCACTGTTTCTTTTAGAAATTCTTTTCAAGATTAGCAAGCACAGAAGTTTTAAATACCATATGTTTGCAACAACTTCTCTTCCCCAGTTTTGTTAGTGAATGCTCTTCAAAAGAAATTCCTTTAAAAATTCAAGAAGAGGTAACCAGCGTATCATTTGGTTGTCTCCTCTCATGTGATCTGTCTTCACAGAACTTGTTTGCATGTGGCCAGTCAAGATTTTGCATATTCAAAGAATAAGGCATAGAGATGAAAGCCACATTTTGGCTATATCCTAGAGACGTTTACAACTTTCTTCCCCCATGAAATGAAATTACTTTTTTTCTATGGTGTATTTGTTTTAATTTTTTTTTTTCTATAATAGCAGAATCCATTTTTAATCAATGAGTTTTGCTGAGGGTTTTTTTTTTTACCTTCCAAGTATGGTTTATCCCTACGCGGGTTGTACAATTTAGCTTTCACTGTGTGGATTTCAATAAGAGCTCGATGCAATATTTTCATTTTTTAAATTTCAATACTAGTAAAATTCAGCATATATAACATTGAGGCCTTTCAATAACAATCTTTGCTCAAAAATTCGGGTCTAAATATTTTATGATCTCATTTGCTGACTTTCCATATTGGAATATTTAAAAATAGCTATGATTTTTAACTTGGGGATTGTAATTTTTCCAAATGTTTTTGTAGTAATAATTAGGATATGGCTGTACATGGGGGGGGGTCAACATTCCAGTCAATTAGAATCAGTTGTACTAAAGAGGCTCACTCCCGCAGCACATGACAAAGTGAAAATGAGCTCTTGAAACAGGAAAATAAAGTGCTTGGCTCACAGGTGATGCTTTGTTACAGGATGAACAGTAGAGCTTATAATATTACTGTAGAAAAAACTTTGTAAGTTGAATTGGGTTAGTTATCATTCAATTCAATCTTCATTTGATTTAAGCTATAATCCTAGTTGATGAAGTAAAGTGTTTTTGTCAAAGTCTGTTTTCTGGCTTGATCTGTTAGACGGAAAAGAGTTTAAAAGCAGCACCACCCAGCAAAAAATAAGGAAAGAATTTACTACAACCCATGCTTTAGACCGACGGTGATTTAAATCTCCCATTATAAGCAGTGTGTTTTCTCCAGGTTATAAAAAGCTCAAAGCAGAGCAAAGTCCCTAGACTGCTGATATGTGGAGGTTCTTGTGCAGCTCGATGTGCAGGAGCAATTGGGGTGGAAGCTGTGCAGCATGGTGAGCTGCTGCCTCGTGTTCCGCATCCGCACATCTGCAGCCTCTGCTGATGGCCGGCACTTGCTAAAAATACAGAGCTTTTCTGAGTGTTTGCCTGAGCTGTGCTTTACGCTGCATTCACATGGTCCATTCAGGGCCTTTTGAAGGGGAAGTGGCTGGTTTAAGCTGGCTGCTGATTCTGGCAGGAGCTGGATCTACTGCTTTGGATAAAGCGCTGTCTTCTGCTTTTACTGAGTTTGTCTTTGGATACCCTTGATAAGTCATTGTGACTGATGTCTATAGCTGCCAACAGGGTGAGTGTTTGCACATAAGTCTTCATCCCCACTTTGAAGCAAGAAACTGTGTAGTGCGTTTTTTCTGTTCTGCACAAGAAGTCCAAGGGTATGAATGAGTCACTTCCCATGTTCTCCACTGTTGGGTTAATTTCTATTTGTCAGCCTTCGGAAAGGCAGAATTTAGATCAGTGTGCCAGAGTTCCTTTTTTAAAGAAGAAGCAAGTTCAGTGTAAAAAGGCATAGTTACTGTGGTTAGTCTAACCTATGCCTATGATTATTACATTCTCTGGAATTAAAGGTGTAACTAACTTCCCCACTTAAGAATTACAATTCAAAATTTGCAAGTTGCCTTAATGCACTGCTCTTTCGTGTCTTTCCTTCTGAGCCAGTTACAAATACTTTTATTTTATTGCAATCATATGTAAAGGGCATCTAATTCTTGTGAAGGTACATAAAAATAAGTAAAGAAAGGAAACCTATTTTGTTACTGATGAAGTCCTAAAAAGTATTTTCTTTTTCCCCAGCAAGAACAGTACTAAATAGATCATTCAGCAATTCCAGTAGACTGTATTACTCTACAAAGAATGTGTTGCCCTTGTCCTGTCCTGAAAATTACCTGCCTCAAACAAATCTACTATCATATTTAAACAGATAAAGCAAGAGTAATAGCTTCCATTCACAGTAAATGAAAGGGTGATTTAATACTATGTCAGGACGATTGTTCCTGAGTATTTTAATAATAAAAGAATTTAATATGACCCAGTCAGGTATCATAGTCTAGCAGAGTAGAGCTGACAAAGTGCTGCTTCTGATGCTGTTGGAACTGTTTCCCTTATGTTAACAACATGTGAAAGTACAGAATGTATTATAAGCATCAGACTAATAGAAAACAGTAAGCTTTGAGTACTGGTTTTAATAACTATGACAAGCTGCAAAATGTTTTTGAAAGGAAGTGAGAGGTTTTTTCCTCCCTTTCCAGATTTAAAGCTTTTATTTTAGCTTTCTCACTTTCTAAAATGCCTTGTAAATTGTGTGGATCAAAAGCCCTGGAAGCTGGAGGGATCCTGAATCCCGAAGAGATGCAGCAGGCAGTGTTGGAGGGTAAGTATCTGTTTTCAGGACTAAAGATACTAAATAGAAGTATAAGCTTGGTTCGTGGTTACTGCAGTTACAATGTCAGCTCCTGGTCCCTGCTGCCCGTTCTGTTTCAATGGTGGTGTGTTTGGGGGAAGTGCAGTAACTTTGAAGTTTTTCTGTTTGTCACAATTGAGACAGTTACTTTGTAGTGTGAGTTGATACTTGCCATTAAATACACTATGAATTCTCCTAGAACAAGATTTTTTTAAAAATGCAGGAAGCCACAAATTCATGGGGAAATGATTTACTTTTGAGTTTCAAGTACACAGGTCTTTCTAAACCCCAAAATTTCAAGGCTAGAGATTATAACTTTCCAGGACAGCTGATACATTACTGGAAGTTTGCTTTCATTTGTGTTAAATGAGAATCCATCATGCAACTGGCATTTGTGTGTCTTCCAGTGCTAATAGAAAGATACTTAAAACACTTACTTCTTTGTGTAGTCAGTAAATTTTTCCGGTGTAGTAACCTTCCACTGGCAACGCACAGGAGGCTTTCAGATTCGTCCTCCTCCCCCCATGGGTTTTTGAATGAAAATAGATGTCTGTAGAGAGCAAGCCTGGAAACAACGCCACGTGCCTTTGACTGTTGCATTGCACAAACACTTGGCTAAGCATTGCTGTGAAGCGTAGCTGGCAGTAAATTCTTGAAAGCAGGTTCGTAGCCCCTAAGTATTGTGGTGGAACTGCCTATTCTGACTGGAAACTGGAACATTTCCATTGCTGACATGTAAAATTGAGAAAGCTTTGCTAGACTTCATTGTGCTAATTTTGCGTTAAGCAGAAACCTGACCCAAAGGTTTTCTTTTTCTGTCTTCCATTCATACATCTCAAACTTCATCTAAAATTAAAGAATGGGGATAGATACAGGTTTTGAAAGGCTCACTAGCGACCACAAAAGAGCTGATGTTCTTTAGCGCTGCAAAATCAATGGAGGTACTGTGTGTTACTGGAAACTCTGAAGATATGGATATAAGGATTTTGAAAAGCCAGGCTGGTGCTTTTCCCTTAAGTGTCTTTCTGAAGGAAGACTAGCAAATTTTATGTTCTCCTTCTCTCTCTGAGGACTCTTGATCTTTTTTCTTGCCTAGATTTCATTAAAAATTTTTCATGCCTTTTAGTATTTCCACAGAATTTTCTTGTGCTCTTTTGCGAAGTTGTCACTTGAGCATGACAAAGTTCAGTGGAAACAGCTTCATGAATATTAAAGCCTGAAAATAGTCATCACTTTAAGCTTAAGTATGAAGGTATGTTGCCCTCTATATATTATATTTATATTTGTGTGTAGCTTTAAAAAGCTAAAATTTCTTCTTGTCAAGAGTGAACCTTAATTTGTGAAGATATTTATATTCAGGAAAATTTACATTTTGATGTAGTTTTTAAAATAAAATTAAACACAGAATACACAAGGATCTACAAGACTGGACAAGTGATCAGAGAAAATATGGAGCACACTATCAGTATAGAAGCTTTTATTAGGCATATAAGAAATTGTCGCCAGTAATGGCTTTAAAGGTACTTTCAGGGATCAGAGAAGCAAGCATCGATGCAAAAAAATACTCAGAGGCTTTAACACAGTAGACTTATTCCCTTGTTTTTCTGTAATTTCTAAGGGCAAACAAGCATCAAACTTGAAGAGGTCAGAGACCCTTAAAGATACCCAAATCTTGATGAGGAAGCAGAAGGGAAATTGGCAGAGAGATTTGAAAACAGGGGAGAAGTGGAATATGGTTAAAAGTAGCAAATGAAGTACCTTTCCCTACACTAGTTTGATGTACATGCTGGAGTTGTGGGGCTAAATACAAGAGTGCACATACTTACCTGCAAAGACAGCTGTTTGCAAACAAAAATAGTGACTGTGTGCTGTGGAGCGTATCTGAACAGCATAAAATACAGGCGGTTGTGCATTGCGAAGTAGGTGGCATTCCTGGGTGACTTTTACACTGTCTTGAAGATTAAAAGTATTTGAGGTTGTATTTGCAACTGATTTGAGAACTTGCAAAATGAAATGCCATATTCCTGTGGCTCCTTTCCTATATCCTAGAGTTAATGGTTCTTTGGCCATTTCAGAGTGGTGTCAGCATCACGCTGATGTGTCATGCAGAGTCCTTTTATTTTTGTGTCTCACTCAGAGTGAGTGGGACAGTTCTGACACAATCTTCTGCCAGATTAAGTGTGTGGTATTTGAGACTAAGTAGGAAAGGCAGGTTTTCTTCTGCAACACCAGTGCTAATGTGAAATGCCAGAAGAAAAAGTTGCTGAGAGATTATTTGGAGTGGTATGATTCTGAGACTATACAGATAACTAAGGTGGAGAGAGTACTGAGAAGGCATACAGATTAGGTAAAATTATCTTTTCACATGAAGTCTGTATCCAATGGAATTCCAGTCCCTGGAAATGATGTTTACAGGATATGCTGAAAGCAAGTGTTAATAGCATTTTATTCTGGCAGATGCTCACAAGAAAATAACAGTAAAATAAAACAACCATTTAGCTTGTATTCTCTTGCTCAGACATTTCCCAGATGCTTGTCCTGCTGGAGGCCTTTCTTGCAGATGTTTCCATTTGATTAATGCTGCAGTGTACCAGATAGTGTCAGTACCTAGGGAAACTGTGCACATGTTTGGATATGCAGATTAAATTGTGTCCTTTGCAGTGTTCTAAGCAGGAGGGTGTTGGTTTTTTGTTGTTACTGTGACTCATGTTGGAGTCACTTGTAACAGTAAACTACATAATCTGATTGAAGATTCTGCTTTTGACAGTAAAAACTGTTCTTAAGCAACATGGTTCATGGTATGCTTTGTCTCTGAGTACTTCAAATATTTTCCTTCCTCTTTTTTTAAATGAAGTATGTCACTCTGTATAACCAAAAACCACTTAAATTATTTACATATAGCATGAACGAAATGTGAACCCTGAGGGTGAGAACCATCGGATACGTAGCACAGGAATGATTAGAGGCAACAGACTTCAAAACAGCAAACTGTTATTCTTTCTTGGAAGACCTAACTTGGCCTTGTCTATGCTTAGGTTTTAAATGTTTCTTAATTTAATGCCTCTGTTGCTCAAAATGTGACATTATAAAAATACGTATATGGAAAAGTTGTTAAAATAGTCCAGTGGCTGGAGCACAGGACTGCAAAACAGAGTATGTAGCTTCTCATTCTTTCGCTTTACTCTTAACTTTGTGTAAGATGTATTATTCGTTTAACTTCAGTGTCATTGTGTGGGATCGCAGTTGCCAGCACAAGTTCTGTATCATCTGTAATCAGAAGGGAAAAGTAGATGCTTCCGAGGGGAAAAGAGGCAAATTTCAGATCACTTGAAATGATGTCTGCAAATAGTGTGAGGTGGCCACAGACTGGCCATGGTATCTTACCTTTTACATTGCTTAAGCATTCCTAATTTATAAAGTATGGAACAGGAGAATACTGTGATACTAGAGAAGAGAAAGATGTTCTAGTGGAAGATAAAACTTCACACATATAAGGGCCTTCATTAAAATTATTACTTTATGGCCCAATGCCGTGTGAAGAGTCAGAATGTAGTTTCCCAACCCAAAGATCATCACAAGTGTTGTGATCTGGTAGTCCTGCTGCATATTCCTTTTCTTTCCTTTTTCTTTCACGTTTACAATGCCCCACAGCCATCATTGCAGAGTAACCAAACTAATGGAACAGAACAAAAGGTGTGGTTTTGGTGGTATCATTTCCCCAGTCCAGCATATTTAAAGTCACATGGCTGCTTAATGGAGGCACAGAAATGGTGTGAGGGGCCAGAAGAGGGATGGGGGGCAGTGAAGTGCTGGGTGTGCACCAGCTGAAATTTGTATGGTAAACTACTTCATTTATAAAAGGTAAGAGATTTCAGATGGGCATGCATGAAACAATGGAAGGGAACATTGAAGCACTATTGAGGTAGTGGTAAGACTTAAAAACCAAGAAAAAATGGTTTTCTGTTCGCTTGCACAATCCTGGTCCAGTTCTTATTTTATGTGTTGAACGAGGTGGGACTTCCAATGGAAAAAATAAAGTAGCCTCAGGTACTGTTGTAATTGCAGCAGCCTAAAAATAGTGACTGCTACCAACTGTGTGGATAACATGTGGCCAGCTGTGGTTTGAGTTACAGGGGGTACTTTGCTTTTCACCCTGCAGTATCTTCCTGTGTCACCAGACATCCCTCTCCCAGTCAGTGCTTTGCAGAAGAGCTGTAATATCATTCTATTTTCAGTGTGTGAGAGCACAGATGTCTACTGCCGGACTACCATTGCCCACCCAAGGGTGCTCTTCCTCAGGATCTGGTTTTTTCCCATGTTAATAGCTGTAACTTTCCATGAATGTTTTTTTTGATATGTGTGATAACTTAGTTGCAGATAGTTCATGAGGTAGAGCATTAGCACTGAAGGCTGTAGTGTTTTGCTTGAGCTATGTTGACTTACACTCTGACACAAGAAGCTTGGATGGCAGGTGTCTGTAACTAATTTGCAGTGGTGGGAACGAAGTCGAGATCCTTTTAAACAGTGAACTGTTCTGCGTTTGGCATAGTATCGCTGCTTCCGTGAAATAGATGTGAAGTCACAGGCTGAAAACAGTAGCTGATATAACACCTAGCAATTCTGAGAAAATAAGTTATCTCAGCTTTTGCAAAGCCACCCTTCGAAAGCAGTATACTTAAGTGACTGGTTTTCAGGTCAGTCCTTGCTGCTCATTTTGGGATTCAGGATCAGGCTTTGATAAAGACCATGAGTAATTCACCCTGGCAGCTGCAAACCAGGTCAGTGAGATTAAAGAACAGGAAACCCTTAGTGCAGAGCTGAGAAAATGGCAAGAGTTGCAGGTGAATAGGTAATATTTTAAAATGCAGGTCTACCAAAGATGGAGCCACAGCAACCTGGGCATCTCCACTGACTTAAATAACAGAGCCTTTGGACATAGAAAGAATATCAAGCTTAATTTTCCTGTATTGAGGCAAAGTACTTAGCAAGAGGTGATGTGGAAGTTGGCAGAACTGTAGAAGACATTTATATATCTACCTCTTAGAGCTGTCAGAGGTGGACAGAGCATGAGTGGTACTGAGAAGGTGCTTATGCTGTAGTAAGTATTTCAGCATAGCAACTGCTGCTGTTCTTTCGGCACTGATGTAGGGGCTGGTGAATTTTAGCTGCTCTTGCATTTCGGACTGGTACCGAGGCGGTCTCAGCAAGGCACAGAAGCAAACGCCTGGCTTGGAGCCAGGGACGCGGGGAGGGGAAGCAGCAGTGTGGGAAACCGATGGAGAGAGATGTCGGTGTTTGAGGAACGCAGCTGCGTCCTAAACCAGCACTCGTAATGCTAAGCTGACAAAAGCTGCGGCCGATGCAGACGAGCTTGTGCGAGGCTTGGGTTGTCCGTCATGGACCCGGATCTGCACCGGCCGGGGCAGGGCTGCCGCGGCGGCCCGGGAGGCGGGAGGCGTGTGCCAGGCGGAGCCGTGCGTGCCCAGGCAGCGCTGGGCGAGGCGGAGAGAAGCGATGGTGTGCGGCGGCTCCGCGGGTGATTAGCGCGGCTGGCGGGGCGGGGCGGCCCGGGCGGACCCACC